>JAIUZE010074603.1:0-35086 GCA_022085475.1 Heliosperma pusillum | reverse complement strand
GATTATGTTCTCCCGTTTCAGATACTTTTTATGTATCATATTATGTCCTTTTTGTTATGAACCTTTTTATTAGACCCTTCTTATGATGAATATATTTAATAGTAGGTTCCGGTTTTAAAATGTACCGATTTTCACTAAAGTGAACCTATTAGAAACATATTCTCATCTTTTATTTATTTAAATTATTTTTTTCTTTCCGCAAATTTGAGGGTGTCACAATTTAACTATTCCCGAGTCATCGTAAATCCCGAAACAAACCCGAAACTCGACTTTGGCATGAGTCACACGCCCATGTCATCTTTTTCCACTCACTTTAGGATATTTTCGTTCTTTTTATTAAACTAATAATAATATCTTAGATATTTATTACTTTATTGATCCGTCAACGAAAATTACGCAAATCGTTTACAAAAAACAGACCCGACTATCACATACCACACGGCTCCTTTTCCTCTAATAAGACTAGATATTTGTCTTTCTTTTCATTAATATAACATAATATCTTGATATTTAATTTAATTAACTTAATATATAATTATATCTAATCAATTACCGTAATATAATTATTAAACCCGAGTCAATTCCGTAACAACAATTTCAAAACCCGACTCCATAATCCTTCTAGATGTACAAAACGGCCCCTATCTCCACTTTACTCACTCAACAACTTTTTCATTTTACAATAAATCAACTTAATATCTATTTTACACCTTCTTTACTCGTTCTTCATCGTCTTCTTCTTCTGTCGTTCTTCATCCGTTCTTTCGTCGTTCTTTGAGGCAAATCATCATAACACCTCCATTTCTTAAATAACTCCGTCCTAACTTATATTTTAGAATGCTCCTCTTCGCTCATCCATCTTCAAGTACGGTTTATTTTCAATTCTCAAATCCGTTTTCAACACTTTAATTATGGAAAGCAGTTTTAATTCTAATAATGTTATTCTGTTATTTCTTATAGGGGAAGATTTTGAAGACAAGTTTGGTGACTCGTATATATTAGGGGAAGATTAGAAGACGGGTTTCTTAGTTTATACTTCTTATTTTGGTGCTAATTGATTTTGCTAGCTAAGGTAACAATTCCGAGTTACTCGACGAATTAATGTTACATAGCTTTTGTTTCCTTTGTTTTTGGTTCATCTTTCGTTTTTGTTCATGTTATTATGATTTATGGATTTTTACTAGTAACATGATAAGTGGTTATGATTTTTATGTTGTAAGGAATTTTTAATATGTTAGTGTTCTTGACATATTTTTATGATTTGTTCATAATCATGATTTTGTATGGATGGTTGTTAAAATGGTTGTTTGATAATTAAAACATGTTGGAATTTATTTGGTGTTTGATGGGTGGTAGAACCGTGTGCCATGGCTGGAAAAACCAGCCCAAACCATCCCCAAACCAGGCCGGTTCAGGCCGGTTCAGGCCCGGTCCAGGCCGGTCTGGATTGGTCCGGATTTGGTCCGTTGGTTTGGTGTCGATGTTTGATTGATTTGTTGTTGTTTTGACGGGTTTTAAATATATTAAGCATGCGGGAAATTTTAAGAAACGGTTTTAAAAATGTCAAACCAAAACAGCCCAAATGGGCCGGTTTATTCTCGGCCCAAATCAGCCCGTGGGTCCCTCCCATGGTCTTGTGACGGTTTTTGAGTTATTGCCATTTTATCGTGTTTTGTAATATTTAACAAGTGGGAAATGTTAATAAGTAAAATATTTAATTAAAAAGGTTTTTCATAAAATTATTATTTCTCACATGTTAGAAATTATAATACGAGATTATAGTTAGATTTAATATCCTTTAAGTCAAGCGGGTTTTCGTAAGATTTAATAATTCACATGTTAGAATTTTAATAAAATAAACATGTATTGAATATGATGATTTTATGTTCAAGTCTATATGGTAAAGACTCTGTTGATCTAGTCAGCCCCGTTTTGACTGATGACCCGTCGCGGGACTCGGGTCGGGGATTTCTCTTCAAGTAAGGTTTTATTTAATGAATGATGGAATGAGCCTTAGTAGATATGAGGCGATATGTTATTTGAATATGATGTATATGCAATTAGTCACATGATAGGAAGTTTTTCCCGTGACTGTTTGATTGTATGATATATGTCGTGTTGACTAAGTACCCATAGAGAATTATGAGTACATGGCGTCTTGACCATTCTAATTCTAAATGAGTATCTTGGACCATGACATGGATAGGCAGTACTATCTTAAAAGTATATGTTCACCACTGATAGCTATTGTGTCACTGACTTGGGCCTTTTGATACCAAGCCGGGGGCATGGCTGCCTAATTGCTTCCACTTTGGGAATGGAGCCAGCTTAAGTACTAGCCATCTCTGCTTAGGGGGTCGCCTAGTAGAGTTTCTCATGTACGGTTATGTCATGGAACGGGGAATGGAATAGCTGTTGTCGCTAGGTCTGATCATTCTAGGACTAGGATGTTTTCCTCCCTTGTGGTATAGACTCGAGTTACAGTAGACTATTGGCCGTGCTAAGAACTTGTGCCTGTTTCTAGACGTATTGGTCTTTCATGTTTGTATGATTCTATGAATCTTAGAAGGTGAGATGCAAGCCGGCTAAGGTTGATAGAGTTTGGATTACCGGTTGTTAACTGATTCACATGATTACGTGTTGATTAGGGTTTGAGTGTATCACGGCCATGTTTCAAAGAGGAACCTCTGAGCTAGCATACCAGCTTCCCTACCTCGTGTTATAGTTTATTATCGGTTTCACATGATAGCTTTCATATGCTAGGTTATATGTTAGTTATTTGTTCATAACATGAAAAGCATATCCTATTTGTTAAGGTTTTGTATTTTCCATATACATTGCTTTTATGTTATTCATGTTTAATTAAATTCGACATTTCGTGGCTGGGAGAACTCGGAGTTACTCCCCACTTACTGTGGCTTCCGTGTTTATATTTAATGCGGTTGGCAGGTTTGTGATGCATACATTGGGTACATTGACGAGCTAGCGAGCGAAGTATTTACCTTGGACCTATATTCGGTTTTTTAGGATTGTATATTATTATACACTCTTTTATTTCGTATTTATACGGGAAACATGTCTCCCGTTTTGGATATTTATTTTGTATAATATTATTTCCTTTTGTTGAACCTTTTTATTCTAAGACACCTTCGTTATGTATTATTATCTTTTATTTAGTTAAATTATTTTTTTTTCTTTCCGCAAATTTGAGGGTGTCACAACGTTGGGTAAGTGGGGCAATAAATCGTTATTGCATCGAAATTTGGTTGAACTCAACGGAAAGATTAGGGTCCGTGGCCCATGTGTTCCGGGCTAAAGATGACAATAAAGTATTTCATCGACCAAGAATTCTAATTGTAGAATCGGTTAAAGAGTTAACGCACCACGTAATATTAATAAAGGTCGTGGAGTCTATGGCTCACATAAACCCGAATTAATATAGGATTTGGCTCTTGGAATCATTTATGTAATTGGATAGAGATCATTATATAAATGCTAAACTTGTTTAAAATGTTTACAAGTATTTTTAAAACGATAAATGTTGTTGTTTCTTTCATTTTTTCTATTTTGTAGTGAAACTTATTTATTCGCAATATCGGAAAACGATAACGAGGTTCGACCTCCCGCACCACAACTCACCACCGTATCAAGGCTTACATCCTTTATGGATCAATGAAAATGCGAAAAGAATTATTCTAATTTCGCGAATTGGAATGGGCAACTTTGCCTTGCCACCGAAAGTGATGGTAAGCTTCGTTACCTCACCAAGGCTTCTCCCAACGCTCCTAAATGCAAGGTCAACTAACGTCGTAAAGGAGGCCTATGAGACCTACCAAATAGAATCGGCCACGATCAAGAACGTCTTGATATTCTCTATAGATGCCGAGCTTCAAAGGAATGTCATAAAGATGAATTCCACGTATGAGTTCTACACTAAACTCGTGACCGTGTTTTCACGAGCTCTTAGGATCATTCAATATGAAGTCGCTTCTTAATTTTGTGACCTTAAACATAAAGGATGGTCAATATGTTGCTCCCACGTACTCAAATGATTGAGCATGTCGAGATACTCAAGAAGTAAGGAATAACGATTCCTGAGCAACTTGTGATTGACCGCATACTCCACTCCCTAAACCATATCAAAGGGTTTGTTAATTTTAGGGTGAACTTCAACATGCAAAACGTCACCACAACTCTACATGAGTTGCACAAATTGGTTGTGCAAACCGAGCGTGATAAGGGCTACTATACTAGCACTAGCAAAGATGTTTTGAACAACAAATGACAAAAAAAAAAGGGACTTTCAAGAAGAGTGGACACAAAGGGACCAAGCCCACACCTTCTAAGGATATAGAAATATATATTTGGAAGATATTAAGACTGGACGAGTTCTTCAAGTAAATAATAGTTCTCCCGGATGTTTATGTTATTGATATTAATCTCAACTTTGGTATTTTGATACAAGTTATAGTTCTCATCCTCCTAATTAGATTAAGGGCATGAGAAGAAAGACAAAGCAAAGCAAGATTTAGGGAATCTCCAAAATGAGGGAGCTAAGGTAGCCACCACATTGAGGAGACCTAAGGATTAGCTTGGCGTTTTTGCTATTTGTCTTTCTAGTTATTTTGAATGTCGTTTTGGAACTTTTGATTTCCGTGTTAGACATGGAAACTGGTTATTATTTCCATTTTAAATGAAAATTGTTGTACTATATAATGATAGTTTGGTTTTCAACCCAAGTCATTATGTTTGTGGAATTTATGTTCTAAACTTTTCATTATACAAAGTTAATATCTTAAACATGAAGTATTGTGACAAATTGATCATATGAGAAAATATAATGATTGGATCATTATTATTACCTAAGTTATGAATTGGATTCTCACTTATAGAAGTGTGACTAAGTATCACAACTTATTTGAAATAGGAAAGATCAATTGCATAGTCAAATCGAGGTAATGAACTCACATTTGGGGATTTACAATCCATATAAGCCCATAGATAAGATCTTTCAAACACCAATTAAACTCCATACTAGCTATGGAAGCGTTAAGAATCCTAAATTTGTTCAAGACAAGGATAAGAGTTCAAGTATTTTGCTTAAATAGAGTGAGTCTATAGAGAAGCTAGAATACTAAAGTCTAAACAAATAAGTCTACTATTGATCGCTCAAAGTTAATAAGAGTTAATACGAGCATCATAACCCACTTACACCTGGAGAACAAAGATGTTTGTGACTAAGGAATAGAGCTCATGAAGTTATCCTTACAAGAATTTTCTCATTTACACCTAAAAGAACAAAACTGTTTGTGGCTCATGGTGCTATCCTTCACGTAAATAAGCGTATTTACTAAAGGATAGAGTGGGAGAAAATAAGCCACAAACAAATACAAGAGAAAATGTTCTTAATTCATCCAAGGTCGAAAGCTTATCGTGAAAATATCTACTTTTTGAAAGTAATAATTATGATCTATAGATTGGCGGTTATAATTTCCAATTCGAATTTGTTGCATAAGAGCCTTAAGAATACAAGATGGATACTATACATATAAAATTACATGGGGAAGTTTGGACCTCCCTAGGGTGAATAAAACATTATTGTAAAGTATTGTATATAAGTTCAAATAAAACCATATTTGAGATCCAAGATTATTGCATCTACACCTCGTTGAAAGTATATGTATGACAAAGTGACAAAGAGTTGTTTAAAGTTACCTTTCTGAATGGGCATTTAGAAGTGGACAATTTGTCGTACAAAATTTAGAGGATCAATGTGTGATCCTAAGAGAGCACTTGAGAGGTTAGAGAATGGTTTCCTCGAATTGTCGAATAGGCCATGTTTATGTGCAACAAGATTTCAAAGCCAAGGAAATCAAAGACAAGATAACACAGAGCAAGGCCAGGAACAAGGCAGACCAGGAAGTCCATACTATGTGCAAAACAGTCCAACAGAGCAAGTTCAGGGCAGTCCAGGAACCTACATGACAAGCTATGACAACCTACTCTACAGCCCCAAAACCCCTCATATCAACCCCAACAAAAACAAGCCTTCCCACAGCCCAGACACAACCCACAAATACAGCCCCAACCCAACCAGTCAACAAGCAAGCAACCTGAAAGCAAACAAAGTACAGTCACCTTGGACAGGGTCCATGGGGACCTTCCACACCTAACCAAACCCAACCAGTGGTCGAGCTTGATCCTAAGGAGGGTCCTCTACATTTTTGTCCAGGACTTTTCATTCAGATAATGCCTACACCAAAAGGTAGCTTAGGAGCCAAGATCAGCAGTCAGAAAACCACCCTTTTGTGCAGTGGTTCAAATGTAACTGTGAATCTTCCCCTTTTTGAACAAACCAGCAAAGGAAACTTTCAGCAGAGTTTTGGGATCTATCCTACTTCAGTTTGGCTCATAAAACCAAGCCCAAAAGTCCAACCCTTCACCTAAACAACCTGAGCAAGCAATTAAGGAAGATTGTCTTTTGTTTTCTCTTTTCTACTTTATTTACTTTATGTTCAGAGTTCTGCCAAGCATTATAGCAGTTGATTCTATTTTCTTTTGTAAAGCCACTTATGGCCCTAGATGTATTGGATGTCTGAGATGTAAAGCTTTGCCTATATAAGGCCTGATTCTAATTAATGCAAATCAGATTGGAAGTAAACATTAAAACTGAAACCTTGTTTCTGTTGAACTCTTGGCTGTGTGCTAGAGAATTGTCCTTTGCTTAGTGCTAGGACTTGAGGACATAATCCTTTGCTGTGTGCTGGGATTAGGCTCTCAACCTTAGTCCATTGGATTTGTGCTTTGGCTAAGTACTATCTATCTTCAGTTCTTTAGCATTATCAGTCTCAGAATAGAAATAGCTTAGCTGTAAGTCCTTAAGCCTTTTATGTGCCATTGTGTTGTGTTTTCTGAATAGTCTTATTGCAAATTGGTTATCAGAGCTTAAGGTTGTGAGTTCATTTACCTAACTACATTCAAAAACACAAAAACCAACCATGAGTGAAGAGATGGTTGCAGGACTTGAAGCCACATTTCAAGGCCTTGCCAGAACTATAATGGAGGTCACAAGATCTGTTAATGAACTCCTTGATGGCCAACTCATCAATGACATGCTGGGGAAAGAAGGAGACAACCTGTAGAGCAGGAGGAAGCCTCAGACTCATATGGCTCAGAGCAAAGCCTGTCCAGGCATCATGACAAGGATATAAAGGTAGAGATTCCTGACTTTCTAGGTAGTATGAACCCTTATGACTTCCTAGGCTGGTTAAGGTCTGTAGAAAGAGTCTTTGAGTTTAAAGGCTACACTGATAAGAAAGCTTTTAAGGTTGCCATTATGAAATTGAAAGGGTATGCTTCACTCTGGTATGAGAACATGAAAACCTTGAGAGTAAAGGAGGGGAAAGAGCCTGTTAAATCATAGCTTAAGCTGAAAAAGAAAATGAGAGCTAAGTTTGTGTTTAGGGACTACACCCAAGACATGTTCATTAAACTCACCCACCTGAAACAAGACCAGAAACCCGTGGAGTCTTATCTAAGAGACTTTGAGCAACTCACTCTGCAATGTGAGGTTGTTAAAAAACCAGAACAAAAGATAGCAAGGTTCTTAGAGGGGTTGGATGAGAGGATAGCTAGCAAGGTCAGACTGCAGAACATTTACTCCTTTGAGGAGGCTGTTAACTTGTCTCTGAGGGTAGAGAAGTTGGGAAAAGAGAAGTCCAGTGCCTCTAAAACACCAACTAGAGGACCTACCTTTAAACCCTATGTAGGAGTCAGAATAAGAGAACCTGTGATGCCTACTAGAACCCCTATCAATACTGATAAAGGCAAGACTGTTGACTCAACACAAAAGAAAACTATCCCCCTCAAGAAGTGTTTTCAGTGTCAAGGCTATGGGCATTTTGCTAGAGAGTGTCTATAAAAAAGAGCTCTTAGCACCCTGGAAGTTGTGCATTGGGGAGAGGATGAGGTGTTGGTCTGTGATGATGAAATGGAGGAGCCTGAGGTAGAGGCTAGTGAGGAGTTGATTGAGCCTGATGCTGGGTTAAGCTTGGTAACATGGAGGGTAATGCATGCACAACCTCAGCCCTTAGAGGAAGATCAAAGACACCAGATCTTTAGGACCAGGTGTACTATCAAAGGAAGGGTCTGCAACCTCATTATTGACGGAGGAAGTTGCACTAATGTTGCCTCAAAAACCCTGATAGACAAGTTGGCTCTACCCACTCAGGACCACCCCTTACCTTACAAACTTATGTGCCTGAACAAGGGGGATGAGATTAAAGTAGATAAGCAATGTGTTGTGCCTTTCTCAATTGTCAAGGGGTATGTTGATGAGAGTCTGTGTGATGTACTACTTATGGATGCTTGTCACCTCCTGCTTGGGAGACCATGGGAGTTTGACAGGGATGCCACCCATCATGGAAGGGACAACACTTACACCTTCAAATTTGGGAAAAAGAAGATTACTCTAGCACCTTTACCCCCTGCTCTAAAGATTAACCCACCCCCAATGAGTGAGACTTCCAAGGAAGTCATGTTGATAAATGAGTCAAATATGGTACAAAAACTGAGTGAACTACAACCTGTGTATATACTGCTTACCAAGGAGATTGGGTTAAACACAGTGGGTGTCCCTAAAGAGGTCAAGGCTATTCTGGAAGCCTATGGTGATGTCTTCCCTTATGAGCTCCCTAGTGGGCTTCCACCACTTAGGGGAATAGAACACCACATTGACTTGGTGCCTGGAGCTGTCCTACCCAACAAGCCTGCTTACAGAAGTGACCCTAAAGCCACACAAGAATTCCAGCTTCAAGTAGGTGAGTTGCTGAACAAGGGGTATGTAAGGGAATCCCTCAGTCCTTGTGTTGTACCAGCCTTGCTGGTACCAAAGAAGGATGGGACCTGGCGCATGTGTATTGACAGTAGAGCAATCAACAACATCACTATTAAGTATAGGTTCCCCATACCTAGGCTTAATGATATTCTGGATGAGCTGAGTGGTGCTCAAGTGTTCACAAAAATTGACCTGAGGCAAGGGTACCACCAAGTCAGGATAAGGGCAGGTGATGAATGGAAAACAGCTTTCAAAACAAAACATGGACTCTATGAGTGGTTGGTGATGCCCTTTGGATTGTCTAATGCCCCTAGTACTTTCATGAGATTGATGACAGAAGTGCTGAGGCCATACTTAGGCAAATGTGTGGTGGTTTACTTTGATGATATCCTCATTTACAGTTCATCCAAGGGAGAGCATTTACAGCACCTGAAGTTGTTGTTTGAAGTTTTGAGGGAGAACAATTTGTGTGGCAAGTTAGAGAAATGCGCCTTCATGCAATCTGAGGTTTATTTCCTTGGGTTCATTATTTCTAAGAAAGGGGTAGCAGTTGATCCTGAGAAGGTTCAAGCAATCAAGGAGTGGCCACTCCCTAAAACTGTGACTGATGTCAGGAGTTTTCATGGTCTATTCTCTTTCTACAGGAGGTTCATATAGGGGTTTAGCTCAATCATGGCCCCTATTACTGAGTGTATGAAGAAAAGGAAGTTCAAGTGTAATGACAAAGCTGAGAAATCCTTCAACCTAATCAAGGAACTGCTGTGCAAGTCTCCTATTCTAGTCCTGCCAGATTTCAACAAACTATTTGAGGTTGAGTGTGATGCCACTGGCCTTGGCATAGGGGCTGTGCTTACACAAGAAAAGAACCATGTTGCATACTTCAATGAAAAGCTAAATGGAGCTAAGTTGAACTACTCCACATATGACAAGGCGTTCTATGCCATTGTGTGAGCATTGAATCATTGGGGACACTACCTAAAACCTAAACCATTTATGCTGCATTCTGATCATGAGGCCCTCAAATACATCAATGGGCAGCACAAACTCAACCCCAGACATGCCAAGTGGGTGGAGTTCCTCCGATCATTCTCTTTTTCCAGCAAGTATATAGAAGGCAAGAACAACATTGTGGCTGATGCCCTGTCAAGAAGGTCTGTAATGCTGACATTCATGGAGCAAAGGGTATTAGGGTTTGAGTACATGAAAGAGCTCTATCAGGAAGATCCAGATTTCAAAGATGAGTGGAAGGTGCACCAGGAAGGTCAAGTTAAAAAAGGGAGCTGGTACACAGCTGAGGAAGGCTACCTGCTTCATGGGAACAAGCTGTGTGTGCCTAAGGGGCCCTACAGGGGATTGCTGGTGAAAGAAGTCTACTCAAATGGTCTTGCTGGCCACTTTGGGGTACAAAAGACATATGACATCTTGCAGGATCAATTCTACTGGCCCAGGATGCTTAGTGATGTACAAGATGCCATAAGGAGTTGCAGGGCCTGTCAACTGGC
This sequence comes from Heliosperma pusillum, assembly GCA_022085475.1. Lineage (NCBI taxonomy): Eukaryota > Viridiplantae > Streptophyta > Magnoliopsida > Caryophyllales > Caryophyllaceae > Heliosperma > Heliosperma pusillum. The sequence goes on along the minus strand of JAIUZE010074603.1, from coordinate 24,748 downwards.
AAAATCACACTTCCAAGCTGGTCCTTATACACCACTCCCAGTACCAAACAGACCATGGGAAGACCTCAGCATGGATTTCATTGTGGCACTACCAAGAACACAGAAGGGGAAGGATTCTATCATGGTGGTAGTAGACATGTTCAGTAAGAGGGCACACTTCATTGCTTGTAAGAAAACTGAAGATGCAATGCGGGTGGCTGAATTATATTTCAGGGAGGTTGTCAAATTACATGGAGTACCTAGAAGCATTGTCTCAGACAGAGACACAAAGTTCATGAGCCATTTATGGAGAACTTTATGGAAGCTATTGAAGACCAGGTTACTGATAAGCGATATTTTGTACTAATTTATCCCCCGTTTTAGCTCGATTTCTATATGATTTATACACTTTGTTAAGTGATTAACGAGCTAATATTATTATTCTAGTTGTTTTGCGTGCTTGGTCTACATGCTGCATTGACCAAAACCAAAGCATATAAATGCGTGCCAATGATGAATTCGAAGAGATGAATGAAAAAACACCAACAGGGATATAAACCCGATCGGGTCACCCTATACCCGATCGGATTTTTATTCTGTTTGGCCGTTTTGGCTCTTCTTCTCCCAAGCCTTAATGGAGTGCTTTATTAGGTTATCTAGGGTATGAATTTGGACGGAACATAGCAGCTAAGCAGCCCTATATAAGCCTAAACTCATGAGAAGAAGAGGCATGCAATCATAACACAACACAACATTACATATTTTACATCAATCTTTCATATAAGTTTTAGATCATAGTTTATAGTTTATGCAATCTTAGACTATTTTTATAGCAATTTCCAAGTACTTCTCTAGTGTTTTTATAAGCATTTGTCAGTATATTGGGTTGGATATTTGTTCTTTTCTTTCTTTCTTACACAATTGTACTCCAATCCAGGTAATTTTCTATCCTTTATTTACGCAATTTCCGACATCATTGTTTTCTCTTTATAGTATTTATTTTAGTTGTATTGTTTTCATCATCATATTAAGTTCATGAACTATAATCTCATTAGTCTTGTTTTTATATTATTGTTGGTAGGAAATCCATATAAAAGTAATCTAGTTGAAACCAAAATATCGTTTAATATGTCATATTTTATTTTGCCTAATCATATAATAATCATCATAAAATTCATCATTAGAACCATTACTAATATAATCTTGATCACCTTAATCATTTTAGTACTTTTATTTCGTAGTTTAATTTTGCTTATCATTTTCCTTTTAATATACTAATCATGTAGAATTAATCTAGTAGTGTAGATTTATTGCATTATGTAAATATAATAAATAAAATTGAAATATTGAAATGATTTGCTAGTTAAAATGAATTAAAAGAAGGATCGATACCAATAGAACCATCTAGTTTGTTTCTTCCTTTGGTTGTGTCAAATTCTATAACTTTGTTTAATGGCCATAAACAATTGTTTGTATTAGTCAATTTCCGTCTTAGAAACGAGAATTGGGATAGGAATTAGGACTACCAATAGGGGTTTAGTGACCTAACCAGGCTGAAAGGACGTTAGGACCAATTAAAAAGTCGGTACGAATCCGAGAGGAATATACCGCTACAAGGCTTAGACAATAGTAGTAATTCTAATATTGGTATCAATAAATCTTTTGACTCATTTGACATGAATTTCTAATTCTGTATATCAATTTGATTAGATAGTTTATTTTATCGTTTTAGTTAGTTTATTTTACCGTCATTTTATTACCGTTCTTAGATAGTTTATTTTATTGTCATTTGTTAGTTTAATAGTTTTCTATTATTTTAGTTAGGTAGTTTTTCAATATTGTTATTTTAATTATCGTTCTTAGTTAGATTTAATTATTGTCACTTTCCTTTCTGTCAAGTAGACTAGTTCATTTTATCTTGCAATTTTATTATCGACATCAATTAGATTAGATTTATTTTTATCGCAATTTCCATACTTGTCATTTAAATATCGTCATTGTATATTTGTCATTTTATTTCATGTTAGTAGTTTAGATAAAAACCTCAAATAAATCGAACTTAAATAAAAATCACCCCATAGCAATTCATAGTTAACACGTACTCCCTAAGGATCGATCCCTACTTCCCTAATTACATTCTTTATGTTGTTAGCCCAAGTATGGGTAATTATTTTTGTATCGGGACTGCGACACAACCGGTCAAATTTTGGCGCCGTTGCCGGGGAGCACGGTTTTGTTTATCTATGTATTGCTGATTTTTGTTTAAAATTCTACCATTTTTAGGTGCAACCGTATCTTAAATCATTACTTACTTTCCTTTGTGTGTTTTTATTTTAGGTTGACAAAAATGGTGCGAACAAAAGAAGATCCTAAGTTCCAGGTTTTTGAACTTGCTAATGAGATCCTAAGGGTCCATATCACTCTAATTGCTCTCATTGAAGGTAACCAATTCAGTGGCGAGCCAAATGAAAACCCAGCCCACCATATCCAAACTTTTTGTGAGTTGTGTCAAGCTTTTATGAGGGAAGGGATCACCCAAAACCAAATCAAAGAAACTCTCTTTCCCTTATCACTAAAGAGAGAAGTCAAATGGTGGTTCACCCATCGTCTAAAGGATGCCACAAAACCAATGGAGTGGGAAGAGATCGTCATAGCTTTCCATCGTAGGTTTAAACCTTAATCCACCACGTCAACCTTATCGAGTAATTCAAAAGAGAAAGTGGGGAAGGTTCCCAAAGTAATGGGGGAGAGCGAAACAAAAGCCGAGTGGAAACCTCATGTGATGTTGACACTACTATTTCCTTACCCTGTCCCGTTCCATCAAATGAAACCACCCCAGGAAGTACTTTATATCGTCCAAGAGTTTTAAACCCGTTTACCTCACCAACAACCCCTTGTGAACTTTGTGGAGGAATAGGGCATGTACCTCAAAGATGTGGGAATAAACTCACACCATTAAACCCCTTTCACCCACAATTTCGCCAAGCCCAACCTACTAATGCACCCCATACCATTCCATGCTCATGTTTTCAAAATGGTCAAGTAATAGCAAAAGTAGATGCCAAGTTGAGGGAAGTCATCCAAGCACAACACAACATGTACTCATACTTCTTTTCTACCATAGGCTCACTCAAATCAACTATCATGTCTCTCCAAAAGAGAGTAGAAGAGTTAACCCCATCGAGTTCAAGCCAAACCACCCAAGAGAGTGAAGACCTGTTAATAGTCACAATCGACATGATTAGTGACAAACCTTTTGATAATCCTTTTGGGAATGGAAAGAGTAAGGAGCCCATTTATAAGTTGCCCCATGAACTTTACAATAATCCTTCACTAGCCAAACCAGCCCGAGCCCCTACACAAGAGGAGACATCCCGTCTCAAAACTTTGATCATGACTTTGATAAGAGCTCAAGGGAAGTTGGAAGAAAGAGTTGGTGAAGCAACGATGGCAAATGACAAAGCTTTTTCAAGGTTGGAGGCAAGGATTGGCAAGATATTTCAAGAAGAAGAAACAACCCAATATTTTTCTAAGGAAACTCCCCTTGTAGAAGGGAAGGTTATCATTCCTACAAAGCTTAAAGATCCAGGTTGTTTTAATATTTCCTTCACATTGAGTCTTCATAAGGTTAAAAATGCATTATGTGATTTGGGGGCCGCTATTAGTGTCATGCCCTTTACCTTCTATCAAGACCATTGCCCAGTGCAAATGAAGATTACAAATACTAGCCTTCAATTGGTCGATGGAACTATGCATACTCCAGCGGGAATTGTGGAAGATGTCCCCATTCGGATTGGACACTTCCTTGTTCCCGTTGATTTTTATGTAATCTTTTTAAAGAAAGGTAAAGACAACTATATTATATTAGTAAGACCTTTCCTAAATACAGTTGGGGCATGTATCGATGTGAGAGGAGAGAGGATCACTTTTGAAATGGAGGGATCACGTGCCACTTTTGATACGAAGGGGAATGTAATGAGTGTAGAAGATGGTGACCTCGAAGCATTCAAAGCTTCGGAAATGTATTTGGATTAGATTGCCATAGGTGTTGACAAAGGTAAATGAAAGTTCAAGGATGAAATCAAGCTACAAAGAGCTCATATCCCTTCACAAGGCTTAAGGAGGGATAGAAATTCAAAGTCTAGCATGACTTAAAAATGCGCTTGTCGGGAGGCAACCCGTCTCTCTCTCTTTACTTTCTTTTTATGCATTCCTTATTCCACTCGATAGACAATGTTTGATATTTTGTTTTGGACTATTTCATTTGGACACTCTTTTTGGATTTTTGGGTTGTAATAGTTAAGAAACAATTTTCATTTTACTTGTTATATACATTTTTAGAAATGCATGATTAGTTCGTAATTTTTCGTACTTGGAACTGGAGGACTTATTGAGATGAAAAGGAGTTACTCTTGGCCCATGTTGCCAAGTCCATTAAGGTTAGTAAGCATGTTCAAAGCCATAGCCAAAAGGTAAGAGCAAGTAACAAAGAAAAAAGAACAAAATCCGAATCAGCAAACATACCCGATCGGATTCAGGTATACCCGATCGGGTAAGTCCTCTGCTTCGTGCTTTGTCCTATTTTCTTCTATAAAATCAACTTGCTACCTTTGCTTGCTGCCATATTCCCGTGTTCTTCATCTTTAAAGCTCAAATCTCTCAAAAACCTTCATTTCTTAGTCATTTCTTGCAAAATTTGTCATCATAGTTCATACAAGGCAACATCTAAGCACTATCAATTAAGTTAATTCTACTTAAGTTACTTCACTCTCTCTATTTTTCAGAAATCCAACATGAACAAACCCTAACCCAAATTTGGGGGTTTTTGATTTTACTTGAAAAACTTGTTTAAATTGGATTTCTAATGCTTCTTACATGTTATAGAGTGAATGTTAGTAATTAATTAGCATGCTTACTATTATTTGAATGCTCATATGCCAATTAGAATGCTCATCTCTACTTTATGCTAAAAACTCATGCTTAATGGTAGTATAATGCTTGAATCCATGCTTTATACTTTGAACTTATGCTCTTATTGTGTTATTTTTAGCATTAGTACCTTTAAGTAGTGCCCAAACTCGAAGATTCAAGTGTAATGTTGCTCAAAATATTAGTGAAGTATTGTTATGCTTAAAACATCAATTTGTGCTCAAAGTAGCATGATAATGTTTCACTTATGGAATTATGCTTGAATTTATGCTTAAAAGCCTAGTATTCTAACACTTATGCTATCAATTTGTGTTTATGATGAAGTGTTCTAATACTAGTTTCTTGTAGCAAATGGCACCTAAAATAAGGAGATCAAAGAGGGCAAGAACTACCAACCAAGAGAAAAGTAGTAGAGCCCGTGAAGAGGACGTAGAAATGCTAGAAGCCGACGATCAAACCAGAAATCAAGGAGGACAAGGTGCTATGCATGATCCCGATTTTCCGGATGTGGAATTTAGTTCGAAAAAGCAATGGCAAAGTTGGTTTATTATCAAGAGCAAAGGTATGAGAGCTACCACATTTCTTGATATATCTTCTTTAAGGCACATGAATCTTTATGAGCATTGATGCGTGTATTTTATATAGACCTTTTAGGCCATATTTACACGCATTTCCATGGTCATTTAGTAGTGTTACACTACAAATATCCCTCGAATAGTCTACTTTGGTTTGTTTTGTAATATTTGCAGATGTGAACCAGAATGACGGAAAACTAGCCATTTTTGTAGCTCCTCAAGTATGCATAAGTGAGTCGGAAAGGAATCTTGGTATCTCGGAATGCGTGAATCCGTGTTAAAGGAATGCAAGAATGAAATCCATGAGCAAAACTCTCGTTCGAGTACAAAAGCCTTCGACCGACCACCTCTTTGATTAGAAGACCTCGATCGAGTAACAAATCCACTCGATCGAGCTGTTGGATTTGGGCATTTACTCGATCGAGCACTGAAACCACTCGATCGAGTGGTTTGGACAACAATTTCTACTCGATCGAGTGGTTTTATATTCATGGGCTTCGTGAATTAGTGTGGACGCCTTGTAATCTATTATTGTACTTAAGGGTGAAACTACGCAACAATAGGGGGATCTCGACTTACTCTAGACTTTAGACTAGACAGCAACTTTCTACCCAGGAGACTTACTTTTTACGGTTATTTTTGGATCTGAATTGGAGGACTTCCTCTGACTTTCTTCTTCTTTCGAATTCGGTATTATTGTTCTTGAATTCAATTAATTATTTATCTATGTCTTTTTGTTCCTTATTTGTTATTGTTGTTGTTCTTCTTTCTATTATGTGTAGCTAACTTCTTTGCTAGGATTTAGGGGAACCGTGGCTTAGATAAGATGAGTTGATTAGTAGTCTCTAGATTAGGTTTGGAAGCAATCATCACATTTAATAGCTTTTAATTGTTTGAGTCGACGCATTCAATTGATTGATTTGATACCCCCTTGACCTAGATCGAGAGATTGGAAGAGGACAGATCAGTGATGAACTTTGGGATCATACTAATGAGGGCGAGAGCTAAGTTAGTATATCTTAGGGCGAATAGCGGACCGAGAGGACCTTTTCACTACCCACAAACCTGTTTAGTTTCTACTTTGATTTCTATCCTGACCCTAGATGCCATGGGGAACCGACAATCCTAGTTCTTTTTCTTCCTGATTTTTCTCTCTTTATTTCTCTTTCCCTTTCCTTTTGTAGTGTTAGAGAATATTTTAAATAAACCCCCCCCCCCCCGTTGTGTTACCTTGGCAAACTTAGCAAGTTATAGGATTCCTTCCCCCTGTGGATTCGATACCCGACTGCCTCTACTACATATGTTGAGACCGTTAGGTTTTATCTTTGATAGGGTTGCGATAGCCGTGTCAAATTTTGGCGCCGTTGCCGGGGAGGCAATTTAATTTTTTGTTTATTTATTTCTGTCTCGTCTTAAGGAATCTCTAATTCCTTAAGACTGTTCTTATCTTTCTCTCTATAGTTGTGTATGAGCAGATCCCAAAGGCTCGAATTAGTGGAAGCTGATCCAGAGCCTGAAAGAACCTTCCTACGCAGGAAAAGAGGGTTAGATAAGACTATTCAGGAGGAAGACTTGAGTACTTCTGAATCCGTCTTTGACAGTTTCATTTTCGAGGAAGATTTAACTGTTGAGACTACCATTCCAGCAAAGATGCCGAATATTGCTAGCCATTCTGAGCCTACAGCTGCATGTATACCTCAAGGATTCAAACTTACAACGGACGAAGATGGAACTACTTTCGATCTTCGTCCGTCTTATATCAAGCTTGTCCAGCAGGATAAGTATAGGGGTGTAGCTGGGGAGGATCCGAGGAGGCATATGGAGACCTTTGCTGACTACTGTTCTTCTATTCCAGTTTCCAAAGGGGTGACATCTGACAAGATCAAGGAATTCTTGTTTCCTTTTTCCCTTACTGATAACGCCAAAGACTGGTTGAAGAACTTGAATTGAGAAGAGCTGGGTATTACTGACTGGACCACACTCGCACTGGCTTTCTATAAAAAGTATTTTCCACCGCAGAGGACGAATGCTTTGAGGGGTCAGATTACTAATTTCAAGCAAACGGCTCATGAAAATCTTTATGAGTCCTGGGATCGATTCAAGACGCTAGTGAGGTCTGTTCCTCATCATGGGTTCGAGCAGTGGTTTCTGTGTAACCAGTTTTACACTGGGTTATATGACGATCATCGAGCCATTCTAGATGTCGCGTGAAACGGGAGGTTCCAGAAGGAAATAGATGATGATAAGGGTTGGAAGCTGATTGAGGAAATGGCAACCCATTGTGCTGAATATAGTAATCCGAGGAGTGGTACACGGACGATAGCTAGTATCGATTCTGAAGGCCTGGATGCAAAATTCGATAAACTAAATGCCAGACTTGATAAATGGGAGAAGAAAGCTGAAGATAACCAGCAGACGGTTCATTTGCTGCAGCAGGATGATATGATTACTTGCAAGAGGTGTGGCGAAACTGGTCACACGCCTATAGACTGTCTCGCTGAAAGGGAATAAGTCTTTTCCTTTCAGCAGTACCGTCAAGGAGGTGGGTACTACAATCAAGGGAATATCCATCCCAATTTGAGATGGACGAGCCAGAATGTCTTAAATCCTACACCTCCACCACCACAGCCGACGTATCAACCGCCGCACAAGCAAGGATTTCAGAACATCCAGTCTTCGCAGCAAGCTAGTTCCTCATCTGTAGGAATTGCAGAAATCGGGGAGTTAAAGTCTATGATCCAAGCTTTAGCTATCCAAATGAGCAAAACTGATCAAGCAACAAATGCCACTATTAAGCTTTTGGAGTCGCAGATTGCTCAATTGGCAGGAGTTCGATCGACTAGGCAACCCGGGCAGTTACCGTCTCAAACTGACAGGAACAAGGAGACGCTGAATATGATTACTCTAAGAAGCGGTCTTGCTTATGATAGTCCGGGTACAGTTGCTGATATTTCTGGTGCGCATCCTGATGTCGCGAAGACTGTCGCTGGTAATGCAATCGATCGGGAGAATAATGCTAGTCGATCGAATGAAATGAAGGAGAAATTACTCGATCGAGAGATTTTTGTTACTCGATCGAGTGAATCAGAAAGCAAGTTACTCGATGGAGAGGTTGTAGATGCTCGATCGATTAACTTAGAAGAACAAGTGGTCGATCGAGAGAACCAAGTTGCTCGATCGAATAAGGTGACCGAGGAAACTTATCGATCGAGCAATTTCAGTTCGGATAATCTTCGATCGAGTGACTTAGATACTCGATCGATGGGTTTTCATGAGCGAGAAGCTCGTTCGAAGGGGTTAAGCAAGCGGATGATCAACAATGCAATTGTCAAGGATATGCAACGTGGTAATCCTGACATTCCAGTTCCGTTTCCTGGTCGATTGAAGAAAGCTAAGGTCGAAAAGGAATTTGTTCGGTTCGCTGACATTGTACGCAACCTCAAGGTGAACGTTCCTTTCGCAGACCTCCTATTAAAGGTACCTTCTTACCTAAAATTTATGCGTGAAATTCTTTTGCGTAAGAGGACCGTAGACACTGTAGAGACTGTAGCTTTAACCGAGGAATGCTCTGCGTTTCTCCAGAACAAATGCCCCCCTAAGCTGTCTGACCCAGGTAGTTTTTCTATACCATGTCATATAGGGACCTATCTCATAGACAACGCGTTATGTGACCTAGGAGCTAGTGTTAGCGTCTTACCTTTGTCTTTGGCCAAACGGTTAGGCTTTACGAAGCTTCAGTGTACAAACATGACGGTACAGATGGCAGATAGAACCTTGTCTCGACCCTTAGGAATCTGCACTGAAACTATTCAGAAAAGACACTAAACAATGACAAATTGAGCTAAGATCAAGACACTTGCAAGTACTCTGTTTCTGTTTGAATTGATTGTTAAAGAACAAGGATAGGACCTTAACCAAAGCACAAAGCCAATGGTTGAGGGTTGAACCTTGATCCCAGCACACAGCTAAGGACCCAAGCTCACTTCCAAGCACAAAGCAAAGGAAGTTGTCTCAAGCACACAGCCAAGAGATGCAACAGAAACAAGGTTTCAGTTTTATGTTTTACTTCAAATCTGATTTGCATTTCATTAGGTAAAGGCCTTATATAGGCAACAAGGATACAACTCAGACGTTAGGAGATATCTAGGGCCACAAAGGCTTACAACATGAAACAAAATAACAGCTACAAACTTGCAGGAAAACTGACATAAAGTAGATAAAGCAGAAAAGTAATTCTAATGGGACAATCTGCCTTAATGGGTTTGTTGGGGTTGAAACTGGTGGAGGGGTGGACTTCTGAGCTTGATTCTTGAGCTCAACTGAAGTGGGATGGATGCCAAAGGTCCCTCTAAAAGGCCCTCGAGTTTGTTTGATCATAAAAGGAAAGTTTGATAGTGACATGTTAACTACTGCAAAAAGGCTGAAATCTGGACAGTCTGAAGTTGTCCCTAAGCTAACTCTTTGTGTGTTTGTTTCTGGGGAGGGAAGTCCTGGGGAAAGTTGTAGAGGACCTTTCCAAGACATAGGTTTGAGGGTTGGTTAGGCTTGTTTGATTGTGTGGGGCCCCATGGACCTTGTTTAGAAAGGCAGTGATAGGCTGTTTTTGGCTGGGGGCTGTTTTTGTTGTGTTGGGTTTGTTGGGCTGTTGGCTGAGCTTTGTTGTGGCCTAGTCTTGGGAAGTGGATGGCTAGGCTTTGTTCTGGTTGTGGTGGTGTTGTCTTAGCAGGCTTGAAGTGGTTGTGGCTTGGACTGAATAGAACATTGTCATAGCTGGTCATGGTGTTGTCTGAATGTAGGTTGTTGTTTTGATGTTGAGTCTTGTCTTGAGTTTGTGTCTTGTCTTGAGCTCGTGTCATGGCTCGTGTCTTGGCTTGGTCACATACTCCCGTTGCAACCTCCTTTTCTTGAAAAGGATTTGCCCTCAAATCTTCTTCACCCTCATCATCTGATTCACCATGGTAAGGACTCAGGTCTCCAACATTGAAAGTACCATGTACACCATAGCTTCCTGGTAGATCCACCTTGTAAGCATTGGTGCCTATCTTCTCCAATATCTCAAATGGTCCATCAGCCCTTGGCATGAGCTTGTTTCTCCTCTTGTCTGGAAATCTCTCTTTTCTTAAATGCAACCATACAAGATCCCCTGCCTTGAATTCCCTTGCTTTCTTAGGCCCCTTGGACCTAGCTTTGTACAACTCATTGGACCTTTCAATCTGCTTCTTGACTTGCTCATGAATCTGTATCATTTGCTCAACTCTTTTCTTTGCATCATAGCTTGCCTTGTTTCCTTTGACTGGTGCTAGGTCTGTAGGCATGAGAGGATTAGTGCCATAAACTGTTTCAAAAGGACTTTTACCTGTGCTGCTGGAGGGAGCTCTGTTGAAGGCAAACTCAGCTTGTGCTAGCTTGAGGTCCCAATCTTTCAATGACTTAGAAACAATGCTCCTTAAGATCTTCCCTAGTGTTCTGTTAGTGACTTCTGTCTGCCCATCAGTTTGGGGATGGTGAGAAGTACTAAACAATAACCTAGTCTTCAATAGCTTCCACAAGGTTCTCCAGAAATGGCTCATGAACTTTGTGTCTCTATCTGAGACAATGCTTCTAGGGACCCCATGTAACTTGACAACCTCCCTAAAGTATAGTTCAGCTACCCCCAATGCATCCTCAGTCTTCTTACAAGCAATGAAATGTGCCATCTTGCTGAATCTATCTACAACCACCATGATTGAATCTTTTCCCCTTTGAGTTCTAGGTAAGGCTACAATAAAGTCCATACTGAGGTCTTCCCATGGCCTGTTGGGTACTGGAAGTGGTGTGTAAGGGCCTGCTTGAAAGTGTGCCTTGGCTAGTTGACAAGATCTGCATCTTTTGAGGGCATCTTGCACATCACTGAGCATCTTAGGCCAATAGAACTGATCTTGTAAGATGTCATAGGTCTTCTGTACCCCAAAGTGACCAGCAAGGCCATTGGAGTGAACCTCTTTGACCAGTAGTCCCCTATAAGGTCCCTTAGGCACACATAGTTTGTTTCCATAGAATAAGTATCCTTCTTGAGCTGTGTACTTGCTCCCTTTCTTGACTTGCCCTTCTTGGTGTACCTCCCATTCATGCTTGAAGTCTGGGTCCTCTTGATAGAGCTCTTTCATAAATTCAAACCCCAACACCCTTTGCTCCATGAAGGTCAACATTACAGACCTTCTAGACAATGCATCAGCTACAACATTGTTCTTACCTTCTATGTACTTGCTGGAGAATGAGAAGGATTGCAAGAACTCTACCCATTTGGCATGCCTGGGGTTGAGTTTGTGTTGTCCATTGATGTATTTGAGAGCCTCATGATCAGAATGAAGCACAAAAGGCTTAGGCTTCAAGTAGTGTCCCCAATGATTCAATGCCCTCACAATGGCATAGAATTCCTTGTCATATGTGGAATAGTTAAGCTTGGCCCCATTTAGCTTCTCACTAAAGTATGCCACAGGTTTCTTTTCTTGAGTAAGCACAGCTCCTATGCCAAGACCACTGGCATCACACTCTACCTCAAAGAGTTTGTTAAAGTCTGGTAGAACCAATATTGGAGACTTGCACAATAGCTCTTTGATCAGATTGAAGGACCTTTCAGCCTTCTCATTCCACTTGAACTCTCCCTTCTTCATGCACTCAGTAATAGGGGCCATGATTGAACTAAACCCTTGTATGAACCTCCTATAGAAAGATGCCAATCCATGGAAACTTCTTACATCAGTAACAGTTTGGGGAATGGGCCATTCCTTGATTGCTTGCACTTTCTCAGGATCAACTGCTACCCCTTTCTTAGAGATGATGAACCCAAGGAAGTAAACCTCAGGCTGCATGAAGGTGCACTTCTCTAGCTTGCCATACAACTTATTTTCTCTTAGGACCTCAAACAACAACTTCAGATGTTGCAAATGTTCTCCCTTAGTTGAACTGTAAATAAGAATATCATCAAAGTAAACCACTACACACTTGCCTAAGTAAGGCCTTAGGACCTCTGTCATCAACCTCATGAAGGTGCTAGGGGCATTAGACAACCCAAAAGGCATCACCAGCCATTCATAGAGCCCATGTTTAGTCTTGAAAGCTGTCTTCCATTCATCCCCTGCTCTTATCCTCACTTGGTGGTAGCCCTGCCTCAGATCAATCTTAGTGAACACTTGAGCCCCACTTAGCTCATCCAGAATATCATTAAGTCTAGGTATGGGAAACCTATACTTGATGGTAATGTTGTTGATGGCCCTACTATCAATACACATACGCCAAGTCCCATCCTTCTTTGGCACAAGCAAGGCTGGTACAGCACAAGGACTGAGGGACTCTCTGACATAGCCCTTGTTGAGTAGTTCACCTACTTGAAGTTGGAGCTCTTGTGTAGCCTTAGGGTCACTCCTGTAGGCTGGCTTGTTGGGTAAGATAGCTCCAGGCACTAGGTCAATGTGGTGCTCTATCCCTCTAAGTGGTGGCAGTCCACTAGGAAGCTCAGTAGGGAAGACATCACCATAACTTTCTAGGATAGATTTGACCTCTTCAGGGATATCAATGATACTCATCCCAGTCTCCTTGACTAGCAATATGTACACAGGTTGTAGCTCACTTAGCTCTTGTGCTATTTCTGATTCACTTATCAACATGACTTCTTTGGAAGCCTCACTCATGGGGTTTGGGTTGATCTTTAAAGCAGGTGGTAAAGGTGCTAGGGTGATCTTCTTCTTCCCATACTTGAAGGTGTAAGTGTTGTCTCTCCCATGGTGTATGGCATCCCTATCAAACTCCCATGGTCTCCCAAGCAGAAGGTGACATGCATCCATAGGTAGAACATCACAAAGACTCTCATCCACATACCCTTTACCAATTGAGAAAGGTATAACACATTGTTTATCCACCTTGATCTCAGCCCCTTTGTTTAGCCATCTGAGTTTGTAAGGTAGGGGGTGGTCTTTGGTGGGTAGAGCTAGCTTGTCTATCAGTGTTTTGGAGGCCACATTAGTGCAGCTTCCCCCATCAATAATGAGGTTACATACTCTACCCTTGATGGTACATCTGGTCCTAAAGATCTGGTGTCTTTGGTCCTCTTCCAAAGGTTGTGGTTGAGTATGCATTACCCTCCATGTTACCAAACTTAACCCTGCATCAGGCTCTATCAACTCCTCACTAGCCTCTACCTCAGGCTCTTCCATCTCTTCATCACAGACCAACACTTCATCATCTCCCCAATGGATTACTTCTAGGGTACTCAGAGCCCTTTTAGATGGACATTCTCTAGCAAAATGTCCATACCCTTGACATTGAAAGCACTTTTTGAGAGGGGTAGTCTTCCTTTGGCCTGCCTCAACAGCCTTGCCTTTATCAAGGTTGAAAGGAGTCTTAACAGGAACCACAGGTTCTCCTATCTTAACTCCTACAAAAGGTTTGAAGGTGGGGGTTCTGGAAGGTGTCTTAGAAGCACTGGCCTTTCCTTTTCCCAATTTTTCTACCCTTAAAGACAAGTTGACAGCTTCCTCAAAGGAGTATATGTTTTGTAGCCTGACTTTGCTAGCTATCCTTTCATCCAACCCCTCTAAGAACCTTGCTATCTTTTGTTCAGATTTCTCAACAACCTCACATTGCAAAGTGAGTTGTTCAAAGTCTCTTAGGTAGGACTCTAAAGGTCTTTGGTCTTGCTTTAGGTGAGTAAGCTTAATGAACATGTCTTGAGTGTAGTCCCTAGAGACAAACTTAGCTCTCATTTTCTTTTTCAGTTTGAGCCATGACTTTACAGGTTCTTTCCCTTCCCTAACCCTCAAGGTTTTCATGTTTTCATACCACAGTGAGGCATAGCCTTTTAGTTTCATGATAGCAACCTTAAAAGCCTTTCTATCAGTGTATCCTTTAAACTCAAAGACTCTTTCTACAGACCTTAGCCAATCTAAGAAATCATCAGGGTTCAAGCTACCTAGAAAGTCAGGAATCTCTACCTTGATATCTTTGTCTTGGTGTCTGAGAAGATTGTGATCTGAGCCATCTGAATCTGACATTTCAAACTGATCTACAGGTTGTCTCCTCCTTACTCCACCTTGTGGGAAAGGTGCTCCTCTTCCTCGACCTCTGCCTCCCCTTGTATCATTGTTCTGTTGGCCCTCAAGGAGTTCATTGACAGATCTAGAGACCTCCATTACAGTTCTGACAAGATCTTGAACTGTGTTTTCAATACCTGTGATTCTCTCTTCACTCATGGTTGTATTTTGTGTTTTTAATGTAGTTAGGTAGATGAACTCACAAACCAAAGCTCTGATAACCAATTTGCACTGAAACTATTCAGAAAAGACAACTAAACAATGACAAATTGAGCTAAGATTAAGACACTTGCAAGTACTCTGTTTCTGTTTGAATTGATTGTTAAAGAACAAGGATAGGACCTTAACCAAAGCACAAAGCCAATGGTTGAGGGTTGAACCTTGATCCCAGCACACAGCTAAGGACCCAAGCTCACTTCCAAGCACAAAGCAAAGGAAGTTGTCTCAAGCACACAGCCAAGAGATGCAACAGAAACAAGGTTTCAGTTTTAAGTTTTACTTCAAATCTGATTTGCATTTCATTAGGTAAAGGCCTTATATAGGCAACAAGGATACAACTCAGACATTAGGAGATATCTAGGGCCACAAAGGCTTACAACATGAAACAAAATAACAGCTACAAACTTGCAAGAAACTGACATAAAGTAGATAAAGCAGAAAAGTGATTCTAATGGGACAATCTGCCTTAATGGGTTTGTTGGGGTTGAAACTGGTGGAGGGGTGGCCTTCTGAGCTTGATTCTTGAGCTCAACTGAAGTGGGATGGATGCCAAAGGTCCTTCTAAAAGGCCCTCGAGTTTGTTTGATCATAAAAGGAAAGTTTGATAGTGACATGTTAACTACTGCAAAAGGCTGAAATCTGGACAGTCTGAAGTTGTCCCTAAGCTAACTCTTTGTGTGTTTGTTTGTTGGGAGGGAAGTCCTGGGGAACGTTGTAGAGGACCTTCCCAAGACATAGGTTTGAGGGTTGGTTAGGCTTGTTTGATTGTGTGGGGCCCCATGGACCTTGTTTAGAAAGGCTGTGATAGGCTGTTTGTGGTTGGGGGCTGTTTTTGTTGTGTTGGGTTTGTTGGGCTGTTGGCTGAGCTTTGTTGTGGCCTAGTCTTGGGAAGTGGATGGCTAGGCTTTGTTCTGGTTGTGGTGGTGTTGTCTTAGCAGGCTTGAAGTGGTTGTGGCTTGGACTGAATAGAACATTGTCATAGCTTGTCATGGTGTTGTCTGAATGTATGTTGTTGTTTTTTTTGATGTGAGTCGTGTCTTGAGTTTGTGGTCTTGTCTTGAGCATCGTGTCATGGCTCGTGTCTGGCTTGGTCCACATACTCCTCCCGTTTGCAGATCATAGAGGATGTTCTGTGCAATAGGAAATTCTTCATCCGGTCGGTTTCATAGTTTTTTTGTTGGATAGCCCTGAGGATTCCTAGTCTCACACTCCCATCATTTTTGGAAGACCGTTCTTGCATCCGGCGCAAGCGTTTTATTTGTGGAAAAAAAAATGTGGGTTACAGACTCTGACTTTTCAAATAGGGGGGGAGAATTTAGTATTCACGCAGTCTCACGTTAGTAAGGGTCCTATGCTTGTGTCACCATGCTACGCGCTTCCTTTATCTGATATCGCACATGATTTATTCACGCATGACAAAGCTTCGGTTCCTATCGAACCTATAGCTCCTATCTGTGATATCCCCATTGCTACCGTAACACCTCCGCCCCAGCTTGGGAGCGAATTGGAGGAGCATGCCATTGTGTGTTCCATTACAGGCAGCAAATCAGTAGCATTGGAGCTAGATAAGGGAAAGCCCGGTTCGCGTGACGCCGTCAAGAAGAAGAAGTCCACGAAGGACAAAGGAGCTCGCATGTACGCAAGTGATTCCGAAGTGGAGCTAGACTCCAAGAAACCAACGTATGTGTGGAGGAAGAAGACGGAACTTACCGCAGCTGAGGGTACTTCCGCAAGTCAAAGGCCAAACGGTGGCCTTCTCATGAAACTATTTGGTTGGTAGTCGGGCTTGCAACCCCGTGCAACTTGTAAAAACAATTTATTGCATTTTCAATTAGACATTTAGACTGTCGCGTGATAATCCGTAGGTTAGATAGACAATTTATATTTCTTATTGGACAATTTTTGGTATTTTCTGGTTTTTGGTTGGCATCGTTTTGCAGGAATGGAAGCGGATATCAACTGTTCAAAGTCGTGGGCTGTGAAATCATGAAGTACTCGATCGAGTAAAGAAATTCCACTCGATCGAGCTGTTTTACCTGGAAAAGTTGCTTGATCGAGTAGAATTTCTACTCGATCGACCCACAGTTTAATGCTGGTTTGGGGAAGCCTCTGTTTTGTGAGTTGTTTCTGTTCCTTTAGTTTTTTCCATTCTTTACATATTTCATTCCTTAGGAGCATGAATTAGGTTGTTTTTCCTTTTCCCGTCTATGCTCTTGTGCTTTAGCCAATGAGGACATTGTCTGTTTTGGTTTGGGGAAGTGTTTTACATCCTTTTGCGTCTGCATTTGCATTTGTATTGCATTCACGTTTACAATTCATGTTAATTAGAAATTTTTTTGAAAATATCAAAAAAAATATCACGTTTCTTTTTGCAGATAGTTGAGTCGGATTGGAGTCTTGTTCATGATGAAATTGCACTACAAGTCTATTTTATGCTATTCTTTGCACCTTTCTTGACTTATTTAGTAAAATCGAAATAGTGAACTATGAATTTTGTCTTGGAATTTAAATTTGATTATTAGACTTGACTCAACTTTTTGGCAAACTACTTATATATTCTGAGATTTAGAGCCTATAACTGGTGACATCCATGACCAGTTCATCTAGGAATGAGAGTAGTTACTCCCCACATCTCGTGTCATTTGCTTGTATATGAATTTTGATTTCTTATTGCCTGCACGCATTGGGTTTGTGGTTGGTATTACGTGTGTTGAGAATATTTGCATCTCCCTTTTCCTCATTTTACCCCATTAACTCCACATAAAGCCATATCTGCCTGTTGCCCTTAACTACATCCTAAATTAAGCCTACCTTTGCTGAGCTAGTTTGTAGTCGAGGTATATTCTACCGTTGTGTCAGTTTTTGGCTCGTTTCATTGATTGGAGTGGTATTTACGAGAAAAAGAAGAGAAGTGTTAGTTGTGCCTCGATCGAGCAGTTTGTTTAGCTCGATCGAGCTGTTTCTGTGCTTTATTGCCTCGATCGAGTGACTTAATCCACTCGATCGAGAGGTTTATTTAGTCAGCCAAGAAAGAAAAAGAAAAGAAAAGAAAATGAAAAAAAAAATGAAAAAATTATAATGAGAAAAAATAATTGGCTGAAGTTGTGTTGTTTACACCTCCTGTGCTTATCATTATTTTGTCGAGGTGTTTTATGGGATTTGTGTTGTTTATGCCTATATATGTCAAGGCATCGAGCTTAATTTTTGATTGTTGGAAGATGGAACGAGTTCTATTGCGGTCTTGTTAGGAACTAGCTTGGCTATTTACCCTCACATTTCCATTAATTATTTTGCCCCTTCTTACCAAATAGCCTCACATATCCATATCTTTGCAAACGTTCGGCACGTGATTGTCCTTGAACGGTGGTTATGCGTGTGTACGGTGTTTGAATCATCTTTCATGTTAGTTAGCAATGCATGTTGTGTCGGTCGTAGTCTAGGTGAGTGACTATATTTTCTTCTCTCTTTCTTATACATACTTACTTACCATTTGCTTGTTGAGAGAAGAGTGACCCGTGAGAGTCCGAATTTGGTTGAGTCTTGCAAGGTCGAAAGTCTAATTTATTTCCAAGATTGTACAAATTCGTTCACTTTCGTATTAAGCTTTGTAGCGATTGAATGAGTGCATTAAACTGTTTAGAATTGACTTGTAGCTAGCTCTGAGACTTGCTCCATTCCCCTAGGTTTATTTTGTTCCATAAAGCTGCATCTAGTTTGCTTGAGGACAAGCAAAGGTTTTGTTTGGGGAAGTTTGATGCGTGTATTTTATATAGACTTTCTAGTCCATTTATGCACGCATTTCTATGTCATTTAGGTGATATTATATCGCCATATGCCCCTTTTTGGCTACTTTGTACTTTCATTACCATTTTGTAGGTACAAGCTGTGTAGTAGCAGAAACCGAGCCAAAGCAGTCCATTTTGCATGCATTTAGGAGAATGGAAAGATCGGGACAGGACTCTTGCATGGGGAAGCGTGAAACCGTTCATAATCAAGCCCAAGTCATGACTCACACCACATACTATGCCAGAAGACCTCGATCGAGGAGTTTACCATTCGATCGAGGTAAGTTGAAGCCAGAAGTGCTCGATCGAGCTACCTCCTTTGATCGATCGAGTAGAAGCAGCTTACCTGTTGGTCGATCGAGTAGCTCAAGTGCTCGATCGACTGATTTCCATGAATAAAAGCCTCGATCGAGTGGCTATTCCCCTCGATCGAGTAGATTCTATCACGGGCTTTAAGTCCGTTAGGTTAATTAGGTTAAGAGTCGTGTTAGACACTATATATGACTCTTATTTACGTCATTAGAATTAGCACTTATTATTCAGTAATTAGAAGACATTAATTTTTTCTTTAGTTTCTGAACTTTTAATCTTGAGTTTTCATTCGGGTTTATTCGACGTGGATTGTTCTTTACGCCGGATTGCTAAGATTGTAAACGATTTCTCTCTTTTACTCTTACCTTTACCTCAGTCTTAATTACTACTTACTCTACTTAATTGCTGCTTTGTTATTGTTCATGCTTATTAACTACGATTTCATTATGCTTAATATCATATGTTCAATCGTCTTTGTTAGCATAGTTAGTAGCATGAGTAGCTAATTCTCTTGTATGTTGGGATGAGGGAAACTGTAGTAAAGGCATGTTAGGATAGATTAGTTTGGTTAGTCTTGAATATGAGAATCGATCTTTGCAATTTAATTGAGGTTTAGTCGAATGAGTATACGCATGAGACTAGGCTAGATAGTTAACCCCGACCTGGATCGAGAGATTGGAAGGGAAGGCTTGCTTAGAATTGATAGGTGACTCCTAAGAGGACGAGAGTTAATTAGGAAAATCCCTAGGGTGGTTTGAGACCGAGAGGGAAAACCATTGCCTTTCTCATTGATAGATTGACTGACTTAGTTGACCCATAGATGCCGATACTGCAGTAGACCGAATCCTAGCATATTTCTCTCTTATCTGATTTATTTCTTATTTATTTCTATCTTTTACTTTTCTTTCATTTAATCTCATTTAGTTTAGTTAAAACCAATTTTCAAAACCCCCAGTTTGTTACCTGCAGATTTAGATTACAGTTAATTAGTTTCCTCCCTGTGGAGATCGACCCTACTTCCGCTATCTTCTTAGTTAGTAGACTTAGGATTTATTTTTGGTGTATAACGACAGACATCAAATTTTGGCGCCGTTGCCGGGGAGACGGTGTAATTTTGTAGCTTTCTTTAGTTTGTCTCTGGTCTCAAGGAACTTATCCCTTGAGGCTGTTCTCATATTTGAGTTAATGTTTAGTTTTTGCAGGTATAAATCCTAAAAGAGGACCATTTGAACCTGCTGCGGCTGTAATTTCTCTGCAGGATGCCTAAAATTGCTAGTCATTCTGAGCGCAGTGCTGAGACTCTACCTAAGGGAATTACCCTCCCTCTTGCTGATGAGGGTACCTTCACAATACATCCGTCCTACTACAGTTTAGTGGAGCGGAATTTATTCGGGGGTATGGTAGATGAAGACCCAGCTAGGCATGTAGAGGTATTTACAGACTATTGCTCCGCCATTCCTGTAGTTGCTGGTGTTACGCAAGACAAGATAAAGGAATTCCTTTTTCCTTTTTCCTTGACTGGCGATGCTAAGGATTGGTGGAGAGATTTAGATAGGAAGGCTGCTGGGGTTAAAGATTGGAGTTCGCTAGCTCTAGCATTCTATAGACGGTATTTTCCTCCTTTGCGAACCAACGCGCTGCGCCGCCAGATCACGAACTTTACTCAATCTACTACTGAAGATTTGAGTATAGCATGGGCCAGGTTCAAGAAGCTAGTTCGCTCAGTTCCGCATCACGGGTTCGAGCAATGGTTTTTGTGCAGTCAATTTTACAATGGGTTGCTCTCTGAACAAAGAATGGTTCTGGATGCTGCTGCACGAGGGAGATTCCAGGCTAATGTGGAGGATGATGAAGGGTGGCAACTTATTGAAAATATGGCCATCCATTCTGTTAGCTACGGTAATCCTAGAGCGGAGAAAAGGAGGGACACTGTTGTTGAAGAAGTTCATGTGGTAGAAACGGGGAATTTGGGTGAAATACACCAAGTTCAAGCTATTGAGATGGTTTGTGGTAGATGCGGTGATGAGGGACATGATCCTATTACTTGTTTAGCTGATTCAGCAAGGGTTCTTGCTTATAGGAAATTCAAGCAAGGGGGTCCTTTTTCCGAGTTATACGCCGAGCTAATCGCTGCAAAATCTCAACCACCCGTAGATGAAGGCAAGGTACTCATTACCCAAGCCGAATATGAAGATCTCAAGGCCAGTGTCAATGCGCAAAAGCTTGAGCAACAATCTAGTGCGGACACCCTCCGGAAACTGCTCGACAGATGCAATTCACTACTTCCAACCAAAGACCCAGTCAATGCCATAAATCTGAGAAGTGGTCGTGCTTATGACGGTCCTGTACACATTCCTGAAAGCACACATACCGAGGTCGATGATGTCTCGGATGAATTAACTGAAGATGTGTAGAGAAGGGTTCGATCGAATGAGAATACCATTCGATCGAAGGATTTTGTCAAGCATACTGCTCGATCGAGTGGACACATTACTCGATCGAGTGATTCAGTTGAAGAAATTCCTCGATCGAGTAGTAAACATACTCGATCGAGTAGCCCGGTGTTAGAAGATCTTCGATCGAGTAGCCCTTTCACTCGATCGAAGGATGATGAGGAAGGAATCACTCGATCGAGTGCACAGAAATCTCGATCGAGCGAATGTGAGACGTGAGGCACACGAATCGAGATTATGTGCGATGAAGTACTTTCCCCTGCTAAGAAGGTACCGAGTAAAGAGAAAATTGGGGACCCGACTCCGATGGTCAGAGTCCCATACCCAGGTCGTTTGCGTGATTCAAAGACGGAGAAACAGTTCAGCAATTTTGTAGACATGGTTAAAAACATTCAGGTAACTGTGCCTTTTGCCGAGCTAATCACTCAAGTACCTCCTTACGCCAAATTTATGAAAGATATTGTTACGCGTAAGAAGGCACTTGAGAGTTTCGCTACTGTCGCCTTTCTGGAAGAGTCTAGTAGCTTAATCCTGAACAAGTCTCCCCCGAAACTGAAGGATCCGGGTAGTTTCTCTATTACTTGTGTTATAGGAGATGTCGTGATAGATAAGGCACTATGTGATCTTGGAGCTAGTGTAAGTGTCATGCCTTATTCTATCTGTCATAAGCTTAACATGGGTTGTCTTAAGACGACCAACATCACCCTGCAGATGGCCGATAGATCTGTTAGGAGACCCTTAGGTGTCATAGAAGACGTGCCTGTTAAGGTGGGCAAGTTTTTTTATTCCTGTTGACTTCATAGTTTTAGACATTGCTGAGGATACCCGTACCCAAATTATTTTAGGTCGGCCGTTTTTTGTGTACAGCTGGGGCCATTATAGATGTTAAACATGGGCGTTTAACTCTAGCCGTGGGGGATGATACGGTTTCGTTCAGTTTACCTGACGCTTTATCTAGACCAATGATAGAGGATGCCTGCTTTTCTGTTGATATCATTGATAAGTTCACCTATGAGTTCTGGCCGGATTCCTTGATGAAGGATCCGTTGGAATCTTTAACATTGCTAGATGAGTGTGCAGATTATTTTGATGACAATGACGGAGTGCTGAAATTGCTTGGAGATACTGCCGATGAGGAAGAATTGACTGATGCGGAGGAAGAACAGCTGGGACACTTGGGTCACGCCTTGTGTTCCGTCGAGGTAAAAGTTCCCGAGCGTAAGCCCCTTCCAACTCACCTTAAATATGCTTTTCTTGATAGTACTGAGCAATTTCCAGTTATTGTCAGTTCTAAACTGAATGAGGAACAGCTAACCGCTTTGTTGGCTGTACTTAAGAGGAACAGGAAAGCGATGGGGTATTCACTGGATGACATCAAGGGCATCAGCCCTGACGTCTGTATGCACAGGATTGAGCTGGAAGAAGGTCATAAACCCTGCAGACAGGGTCAGCGAAAGCTGAACCCGAGGATGGAGGAGGTTGTGATGACCGAGGTGATGAAACTGCTCGATGCAGGTATTATTTATTCAGTTGGCCACTCTAAATGGGTAAGCCCAGTTCAGGTCGTACCCAAGAAAGGAGGTACTACAGTTGTTAAAAATGAAAAAAATGAATTAATACCTACTCGACTAGTAACCGGGTGGCGGATGTGTATAGACTATAGGCAGTTAAATGCCGCCACCAAGAAAGATCATTTTCCCCTTCCTTTCATTGATCAGATGATAGAGAGGTTAGCTTCTCATGAGTTTTTCTGTTATCTGGATGGGTACTCAGGGTTCTTCCAGATCCCTATTCATCCAGATGATCAGGAAAAGACCACTTTTACTTGCCCCAAGGGTGTTTTTGCTTATCGCAGAATGCCTTTTGGTTTGTGTAATGCCCCAGCTACCTTTCAAAGGTGCATGATGGGGATATTTTCTGAGTATATAGAGTCTATCATGGAAGTCTTTATGGATGACTTCAGTGTCTATGGGAATGATTTTGATAAATGTCTAGCTAACCTTGACAAAGTCTTGCAGCGATGTATCGAGGTTAATCTGGTGCTGAACTAGGAAAAGTGCCATTTCATGGTCAATGAGGGAGTCGTCCTTGGGCACTTGGTTTCAAATAGGGGTATTGAGGTAGACAGAGCAAATGTGCAAGTGATTCAGCAATTACCCCCTTCTATTAACGTGAAGGGGGTGAGGAGTTTCCTTGGTCACGCCGGTTTTTATCGCCGGTTCATCAAGGACTTCTCTAAAATCACTAAACCACTTACACAGTTGCTATTAAAAGATGCTCCTTTCGATTTTACTGATGATTGTCTTTCTGCTTTTAACACTTTGAAACAGGCTTTGGTCTCTGCACCCATTATTCAGCCTCCTGATTGGACGCTGCCGTTCGAGATTATGTGCGATGCAAGCGATTACGCACTAGGAGCGGTGCTCGGCCAGCGGAAAGACAGAGCTTTGAATGCTATTTACTATGCGAGCCGAACTCTGGATGAGGCTCAAGTGAAATATGCTACCACAGAGAAGGAGCTTTTAGCTGTAGTTTATGCGCTTGATAAATTTAGATCATATCTGTTGGGTTCTAAGGTTATTGTTTTTACAGATCATGCAGCGCTAAAACACCTTCTAAACAAGAAAGAAGCTAAACCCAGATTGCTGAGGTGGATACTCCTTCTCCAGGAATTTGATCTGGAAATCAGGGATAAGAAAGGAGCTGAGAACGTTGTAGCGGATCATCTTTCGCGTTTGACGCGACAGGAGGGGGAGGATTCTCTTCCCATTAATGATTCGTTTGCTGATGATACTTTATGCACTGTCCATTCTATAAAGTCTAACGATGGTGTTGACCCTTGGTTTGCAGATTATGCCAATCACATTGTCAGCCAGAAGCTGCCACCTGATATGTCTTATCAGCAGCGGAAGAAGTTTCTACATGATGTGCGTGATTATTTCTGGGATGATCCATACTTGTTCAAGTCATGCGCAGACGGTCTTTTCAGACGGTGTGTTCCACAGTGGGAGATCAAAGCTATCCTAGAAGGCTGCCATTCTTCCCCTTGTGGAGGTCACCACGGTCCATCGTGCACCGTGGCTAAGGTATTACAGTCTGGTTTCTATTGGCCGACTCTTTTTGCTGACACTAAAGTTTTTGTTGCTAGTTGTGATGCTTGCCAGCGGACAGGAAACATATCTAAGAGACATGAAATGCCCCAAAACGGCATTTTAGAGGTCGAGCTTTTTGATGTCTGGGGCATTGATTATCAAGGACCATTCCCGTCGAGTCTTGGTAACAGGTATATTCTGGTCGCTGTAGATTATGTGTCTAAATGGGTAGAAGCGATTGCCACTCCCAACTGTGATGCTAAGACCGTGATTAAGCTGTTTCGTAAGACCATTTTCCCTCGTTTTGGCGTCCCTAGGGTTGTCATTAGTGATAGG
>JAIUZE010074602.1:25843-61745 GCA_022085475.1 Heliosperma pusillum | reverse complement strand
CCTCCACAATAGTGCGCCACATAATAAATCTTATTAAGGAATATAATTGGGATATGTATTGACTATATATATATGATTAGTCAGTTGATTAACGTAAATCAATAACGGTTGGCTGACTAGAGTTTGACGTTATTGTCGTTTGACGGCGGTGATCAACTGATCCCTTTCGGTCACACCTAAAGGATGAAATCCAAATAGTAACTAATTATTTGTATATGATACAGTTAATTAGTCCATTACATATATTTGATATGTACGAGAGTTAATTGTTAGAAATTGAGTTAAGAACTCAAATTCGATGAAGTTTATTTTTCAATTATGCGATAATTGACTAATAAATTTATATCTTATTTTAATATGATTAAATAAGATTTAACTTAGTAATTAATCGTTAAATTACTAAATTAGTTGAGGTTTTGAGATAGAGGTAATTAGTTAATTATATTTACAAAGAGCTGTAAAATAAATTAACTAAGCATTGTGGGACCCATTATATATTGATATAATGGTAAAATATTACTTAAAATGTTAAGTAGATATTATTCATTTATTTGTGTCATATAATTGTTATATAATCAAATTAACACTTAATTATACAAGATAACTAAGCATATGATTAATAAGTATTTGTGGGACAAATATCAAAAATCAAAATGGATCAAAATAAGGCTCACATGGCCGGTTATGGTTAAGTGAATGGTGATGATGGTTGCTCTTATTCATACTCACAAGCAACATGTGATTATGACATGAATAGTAAACCTAAAATCATTTTACTCACTACAACACAGCACCACTTTGCATGGCAATAAAATAAGAAGAAAAAAGACCTCTTTTGGTGATGTAGAGGCCGGCCCTCATGGCTATAAAAAGAGAACAATTGTTGTTCATTTCTTTACTAGTTCATTCTTGCTTATTTCATACATCTCTCAAAACTAAACTTCTCTCTAAAAACTCTCATATACTAATATTTCTTAAGTATTACTAGTGTAGTAATATAGTCTAATATTAGTTGTATAATATATATCTTATTATCTAGTTAATAATAAGAATAGATTATTTGGGTTCATCTTGGTGCAACTTAGAGGAGATCTCCTAGTTTGGAGATTACTTGTGTTCATCCATATTATTAGCTCAAGAACAACAAGAAGGAGTTCTTGTTGTGCCCTTATATTTTCCATATCAATCTGAGGAAATTTCTTCTCTTATATAAATGTCTTTATATTTGCATGCATGTTACATAGATCATTAAATACTAAATTAACAAGTAATTTAGCAACTAATTAGAGGAGTCTAATTAAGGTCTATGGACTTTCAAGGAGGAACAACAGTAATCAAGAATGAGAAGAATGAGCTCATCCCCACAAGGATTGTGACGGGATGGCGTATGTGTATTGACTACAGGAAGTTGAATCAATCGACTAGAAAAGATCACTATCCTCTGCCCTTCATTGATCAAATGCTAGAGAGGTTAGCTTGTCACAAGTACTTCTGCTATCTAGATGGTTACTCAGGATATTTCCAAATTCCTATCCACCTTGAGGACCAAGAGAAAACCACTTTCACCTATCCCTATGGTACTTTCGCTTATCGTAGAATGCCATTTGGCTTGTGTAATGCACCTGCCACTTTCCAGCGTTGCATGACTAGTATCTTTTCAGATTTTGTTGAAACTATCATGGAAGTATTTATGGACGACTTTAGCGTCTATGGCATTTCCTTTGATAATTGTTTGACAAATATATCCAGAGTTCTAAAACGCTGTGAAGAAGTCGATCTTGTTCTCAATTGGGAAAAGTGTCACTTCATGGTGAACGAAGGTGTAGTTTTAGGACACATCATTTCTGAGAGAGGTATAGAAGTGGATCGAGCTAAGATCCAAGTTATTGAACAACTGCCACCACCTGCTAATGTAAAAGGAATCAGGAGTTTCCTTGGCCACGCCGGTTTCTACCGACGGTTTATAAAAGATTTTTCAAAAATAGCCAAGCCCCTGACTGAGCTCCTTTTCAAGGATGCACCTTTTAATTTCACAAAGGAATGCCTTGAGGCATTCAACAAAATCAAACGCGCTTTGATCACCGCACCTATAATCCAGTCGCCCGATTAGAATATGCCCTTTGAACTGATGTGCGATGCGAGTGATTATGCCGTAGGAGTTGTTTTAGGGCAAAGAAAGGAAAAGTTCCTCCACGCAATTTACTATGCTAGTAAAACCTTAGATCCTGCCCAAATCAACTATGCCACCACTGAGAAAGAACTTCTTGCCATTGTCTATGCCTTAGACAAATTCCGTTCATACCTTATAGGATCACAAGTCATTGTCTATACTGACCATGCTGCTTTGAAATATCTGCTTTCAAAGAAAGAGGCAAAACCTAGACTTATCCGATGGATCTTACTCCTTCAAGAGTTTCATCTAGAGATCCGGGATAAGAAAGGAGCAGAAAATGTAGTCGCTGACCATTTCTCAAGGATAAGAGTAACTGAAATAGGATTACCAACGCCAATTAATGATTTGTTTGCTGATGATTCATTAATGGCAATTGCGGACTCTTCTCCTTGGTATGCTGATATTGCCAATTTTCTTGTCAGTCGCCAGCTACCTTCTGACCTTTCTTATAACCAAAGAAAGAGATTTTTGCACGATGCAAAATTTTTTGTTTGGTATGACCCCTATCTTTTCAAGCAATGCTCCGATGGTCTTTACAGACGATGTATCCCTAAGTGGGAAGTTAAAGGAGTTTTAGAAGGATGCCACTCATCTGCTTATGGTGGTCATCATGGTCCGTCCAAGACCGTAGCCAAAGTCTTACAATCCGGGTTTTTCTGGCCCTCGATGTTTAAAGATTCCAAAGACTTTGTTATGTCTTGTGACGCTTGTCAACGAATGGGTTAAATATCCAAAAGACATGAAATGCCTCAAAACGGCATATTAGAAGTCGAAATATTCGATGTCTGGGGTATTGACTATCAAGGACCATTCCCTTCCTCTAACGGAAATCGTTACATTCTAGTCGCTGTCGACTACGTTTCAAAGTGGGTAGAAGCAATTGCCACCCCCAGCAATGATGCTTGAGCTGTGATACGGCTATTTAAGAAGATCATCTTTCCGCGTTTTGGTGTACCCAGAGCCGTGATAAGTGATCGAGGAACTCATTTTGGAGAAAAGCAGTTAGACACTCTGCTTGCCAAGTATGGTGTGTATCACAGACGAGGTTTAGCCTACCACCCTCAGACCAGCGGTCAAGTAGAAGTCTCAAACAGAGAGCTCAAATTAATTCTTCAAAAAGTAGTCTCAAGATCTAGAACAGATTGTAGTAATAAGCTCGATGACACCTTATGGGCTTATCGCACAACTTTCAAAATCCCGATTGGAACATCTCCCTATCGATTGGTTTATAGAAAGGCATGTCATCTTCCTGTCGAGTTAGAGTACAAAGCTCACTGGGCTATCAAAGAACTCAACTTGGACACTAAGCTTAGCGCTGATAGACGACTTTTGCAACTCAATGAGCTAGCAGAATTTCGTTTGCAAGCCTCCGAGAATTCTAGGATCTATAAAGAGAAAACGAAGTGTTGGCACGACAAGAGGATAAACAAGAAAGAATTTAATGTCGGCGACCAAGTACTTCTTTTCAACTCCCGTTTGAAAAATTTTCTGGGAAAACTTCGATCACGATGGTCTGGACCCTTCACTGTTACATATGTGAGAAAATATGGCTATGTGGAAATAATGGCTAGCAATGGTGAAAAATTCAAGGTTAATGGACACAGACTGAAATTCTACTATAGCAATTCTACTATCATCGGCTGCTTAGATATTGTCTATATAGAGCGTCAATCCCCGACCAGAATGATTTCATAGAAGAATTCGTCGAACGAGACGTTAAACCAGCGCTTCTCGGGAGGTAACCCGTGTTTTCCCTTTCTTTTTGCATTTTATTTTTGCTTTCCCTTTTTTGTTGTTTTTTTTAGGATTTATTTTGCAGATGAAAGAATTTTTGAAGAATCTATGAAGACCTTCCTTGTCAAGTCCGAAAGACTAGCTTGGGGGAGTCCGCGCTCACTAGTAAGCTTCACTCTCTTTTCATCTTTTTCCCTTTTTACCCTTCTTCCTATTAAGCATCTCGTTGCATATTCTAGTCTTTGTGCTCACATTGAGGACAATGTGATGTTTAGCTTGGGGGAGGGATTGCATTTTCCCATTCTGCATTTTAGTTGTTTATATTTTCCAAATTTTGAAAAGAGAAAAAGTTAAAGAGAAAATTTAAACTTTTGAACACAATTGAATGCTTTTAATACTTTGCTTGCTTATTTACTATCCTATCATGTTACATTTCCCAAACTTAGAGCTTTCAAAAGATAATGATTCAATATTCATTGAATTGTAAATACATGGGGAAGTCTTGTACACAGTAGGCATGGAATGAATCTATAGATGAGTACGCTTGATCTTGACATTTGGCAAGTTACATATATTGAAAGGTAGAACCTCCTTAGACTGGTACATCCATACCCTGTCTCATCTAGGTGTGTGTAGTTCTCCTTGTGATGTGTGTCATGTCAAAACGCATAAGTATGGTTCTCATTTCATTTCTATAAGCATTGCATTCATGATTCACTAAGATTTAAAGCCTTTTTCACTTTAAATTGCCCCTCAAAATAAGCCCCTTCATACAAATGCTTCACAAAATAACAGCTACAAAAAAAAAAAAAAAAAAAAAAAACAACAACTGCCTACCTTTTGAGCTAGTAGCTAGACTATGGTGTATGGGTGCTATTTTGAGAAGATTTGTCCTTCATGACAAAGTCAATTTGGGAGAACGAAAATGTTCAAGAAGTGAAGTTATGTTCAAAAGAGAAAAAAAAAATGATACAGAAAAACGAAAAAATCGAAATAGAAATAATCGAAAAAAAAAGAAGAAATAAAAGAAGAAGCTGTGAGTATCTCCTCAAAATGTCAAATCAATAGAAGGAGTTTACCCTCGTGTTTCGTGTGTAATAAGCCACTTGTTCAGTCTGGCTTCGTTTTTCGTCTTTTGGGATTTAACCGAAAGTTTGGATTGAGTATTCATTTATCATTGGTCAAATGCTAGCTCATTCTAACCTTCACATGACCATAACTGTTTGTCCACCTTTCACCCATATCCCAAAGCCTTCTTCATATTTTTTCGGCTTCTTTTCTATGTGCATTGTGATCTTTGACTTGTGTTTTGAATTGTTTACCATATTAGACTGCGGACACACTTTCATAAGTCGTAGATAGGTGAGTGTCTCAAAAACATTGACACATAAAGAAATCACCGTTTACATGCAATGAGTGTTAGAGTGTGCCGTGAGAGTCCATTTGTCAAAAGATCATGCAAGAGCCGAAAATTCTATAGTGAAATTCTCTGCGCTACGCCGTTATGTAAATCTCAGCTATGTTTATGTATCATTCTTACCCACGTTGTTTTTGGGTTATGATTCATTATGTTTTCAAAGTTTTACGTTGAGATTTGTTTCTTGATGGTGTAGTAGCCAATGCTTGCAACCCTTGTCATGGTATTGTTTGTTATGTTTGCTTGAGGACAAGCAAAGGTTTAGCTTGGGAAAGTTTGATTAGTGAATATTTGTATGATTTTAACCCTCAATTTAGCTCGGTTTTGTATGTCATTTGTGCTTTGTTAAGCCATTTATGAGCTAATATCGTCTTCTAGGCGAATTCCTATGTTCTAACCAGTTTTGTAGGGAAAGTGACGTTTCTGCGCCCTTTTTCTATATTCTCGAGCATTTGCCTAGAACCGGACGATTTAAAGAAGCAATCTTAACCAAGTCGAAGGCATTTCAAGAAGGTTCACTAACTCAAAAAGAGAGAAGAAGTAAAGACAGTTTCGCAGTTGTCGGAAGATCACTCAGCTAGGCGAAGGATTCATCGCTTTACATCAAACCCTATCAACAAACCCGACTCAAGAGGTCAAGGGGGACATTGCAAGTCAAGTCATATGCAAGGGGAGATGAAACGAGAGTCAAAGCTTCTAGATGAAAACTTACCCGATCGGGTAAGTGTGTACCCGATCGGGGATCCTTGCTGCTTCGAGCAAATTGCTTCAACTTCCTCCTTTTGTCCTATATGTTCAATGCTCGACCCCTTCCCCACGAAACCTTAATGCTATATAAAGGATGCTCTAGCCACACAACATCACACAATCCTTTTCACACATCTCTTCTAAATCCTCTTTAGAATGATCTTTTCTCTTCTCTTTAGTTTAGAAATTCTAGTTTAGATCATTTTCTTTTTATTTTCATCTTTAGTTCTTAGTTTATTTCTGTCCTTTCTACATCAAAACTTTAGATTAGATGAATAAGAATTTCAATCTTTGTAATCTACTTTGTTGGGTACAAGTGTTGTAATTCAAGGAACGATTATTCTATGCAAGGGATTTCTATTATTGTCATCGCTTTTCGTTGTTGATCGTCACCTAGGTATTTCTATTTTATCTCTTGTTTTAAGTCCTTATTGTTTTCTATTTTGATTGTTATTTTCCATACATATTATCTTAGATTTATTTTAGTACCGTTATAATCGTAATTTCATTTCTTAGATTATCAATTAGCGTCGTTATTATCGCCACATAGAGAGTCTTAAATTATTGTAAACATGTCTATCCTAGTTTTCATTATCACCATCATCTTATATATAAACATTATCATGAATGAGTAGTCACCTTTCTAGGGTGTAGGGTAGCCATGTTAGATTTATTAAAAAATGATAATTGGATAAAAGAAATTGTGCTTTTAAAACATTGTGTCTATGCATGTTTGGACTATAACGATAGTTGACGATTCCTGATCAAAATCATTGACTAGCATGGAATTCTTTTCCAAGGTAGAGATACGAGAATTAAATAGACAAAGCATGACATGGTGGATTAAGACATAGTAAATTGTCTAAAAGCCTGCTAGACCATCTGATCTATGATTGTAATGAACACATCATTCTTACGAACTCACAATGAATTATTTGCATGTCCTAAATCCAATTTCATCAATATTTCAATCTACTTGTGTGAACCTACTTCCCTAGATACTTTTCATTATTGTTAATTCATCATTTGCTTTATTGCTTTCATCTTTAATTGCTTTTATTTTGTTTTCATTTATGCTTTTTGTTAGTTTAGACATCATAATCCCAAAACCCAGAAACTCGTTAGATAAAACTCAATTGCGAGACACTTCACATTCTATAGGAAACACCATCTCCCTGAGGATAGACCACTACTTCCCTAATTACATTAATGTGTTATTAGCCTAGTCTGGGTAATTTATCTTTGTATCGGGCTCGCGACAAGCACGATCACTTTCCATAGTTCCTCCTTGTTCAATCATGATGTAGCATGTGTTGGTGGCATGGTCACCCCCACAATATGAGCATTCAATCGGTTTGGGGTGTTGAGAGAATGAGTTACCTTTGTTAACAACCAACTTTGACATCATATTTTTAAGTTCACCCATTTCTTGCATGATCATGTTGTTTTGAGAAGCATAAGGATTTTCCATGGAGGATACATTCCTAGAGCTTCCTCCCCTTTCACTCTTCCTTCCATAGCTTCTTGTGTTCATCGCCAATTTTTCGATAATATTGTTGGCCTCCGCCACATTAAGTGTATCAATTCCACCTCCGGTGGCGGCAATGATCATTCTTTGGTCATTTTGGCACAACCCCTCATTGAAAGCCGTCAACAAATCATCTCCCGACATGCCATGGTATGGGCATCTTGCCACAAGACTTTTGAAACGCTCCCAATAATTATAAAGGGTCTCCCCCATTTCTTGATCAATAGTAGTGATAAGCTTCTTGGAGTGATTGTGCCTTGAATCCGGATAATACTTTTCAAGAAACTTTTTCTTCAAGCCCACCCAAGTGGTAACGGAGTGAGCCGGAAGGCAAAAGAGCCATTCTTTTGCGGCATCTTGAAGAGAAAAAGGGAATGCCCTTAACTTGAATTGATCTTCGGTCACTCCTTGGGGAATAGCACCTTGGCAAATCATATGAAATTCGGCCAAGTGTCTATTAGGGTCATTCCCCACCATGCCATGGAATTTAGGTAAGTTGTGGACGAACAAACCTTTGAGCTCAAAGTTCACATCCCCCATGGGAGGATATGCAATACAAAGGGGTTGCTCCTCATAGTTCCTTGCCCGAATTTCACCAATTGTCCTATTATCCTCCATATTGGGTGGGTAAAGGACGTTCAATGGAGATGGTATCCTAGGTGGTGACTCAAACACTTCCTCCGGTTGTTCTTGAAAAATATTATTTTCGAACTCCTCTTCACTAGGTTCCCTAAAAAAAGGTCTCCTATAAAGGGGATTTGAAAATAACCAATTTGATATGCTACTTGAAGATGGATCAATAACTTGGTCACCAAGTCCTTCTTGTGACCTAGGCATAAACTCTAAAACAACTCCACAACACAAATTAGTAACTTCAACACAAAGTAACCTATAAGCTAAGAAAAATTTGAAAAACAATCTAAACAAATTATGGCACTAACAAGAGTTTCAATTTGATATTTAACTATATTGCCTTCCCCGGCAACGACGCCAAATTTGACGAGGGTTAAAAGCGGTGTCGCTAATTCCGCTAATTAGCTACGATCAAATAACAATTTATAACTCCTAAACAAACACAAACTATCTTAAATAAAGGTAGTAAATGGTAAGAATAGGGTCGAACCCAAGAGAAGGCGGTATTAACTAAATTAATCTAATCTAGATTCTTGCTAAAACCAAATCAACAAACTAATTACTAACTAATTATTCTAATAAAAAATTTAGACACTAATTAAGACAAAAGATTAAATTAATTACAAACTATGATATTCACAATGACAAAACATGTAGGATAACATATAGGGAGAAAGTTTGAAATGAGAATTGATTAGCAAGTCTAAAATTACCAACAAAAACTAAAGATTCAAATATTCAAATATGGAGAAACTACTTAGTGTAATTTTCCCAAGTTTCCCACAATTAACAAAGTAAAGACTCTTCTTTTCCTCTCTTCTCTAACTCTCTAATACAAGTTTCAAAGAAATTAGCCAACATGGATTAAACCAACCAAGGATGACCCTTTACAACTAAATTTACACCCATTAAAACATGAGCCCAAATCAAAGATGCAAGCTTTATGAACAAAACCAAAGAAACAAGCTAGAACCATGTAATAAAACACTAAACCATGTTCTAATTACACAATAAACCAAATTCCACTCAAAAGATTCCAACTTTAAACCAAAGTTACAATCTTTCAAGGTTGCTTCAACAATATCAAGACAAATTTACCAAATTTATCTAGACAAAGCACTAATTAAACAAACACTTGTTAAGAAGGTTAGTCTCAACAACAATTCATTCAACAATGGAATTTAAACATGATAAAATCGAATTAAAGAGAGAAGAAGAGGTTCAGAAGGCCTTACAATGCTAAAAGGAGAGAACTTGTTCCAATTACACTAAGAAATGGAAAACTAGCTACCCATAATCCAAATATTAAGACCCATTATGAAGTTCAACCAAATTACAAGCCAAAAATGAAGAACAAAACTTGAGAGAATTCTAATGTGTTGTGTTGTGGAATGTTGTATTCAATGTTGTGTGTCTCTCTCTCTAAAATCTGATTCTTATATACCCTTGGTCCGAAAACCTAGGGGCCTTGAGAAATGGGCCTCAAAATGACAAGACGGAGAATGAAGGAACGCATGCCTGAGACCAGGACGCTGGTAGCGTCGTGGGACGCTGGCAGCGTTCCCTGGCACTGGCAGCGTTTCACGCTGCCAGTTTTTCCCCTTGGTTGAGCGCCTTGACTTTCGTTGACCCTTTGGATTTTAGTCTTGCCTTGACTTCCATTGACCCTTTGGACTTGGTCTTCTTACATTGTTGGTTTGTTTGTAGCCCACTCCAATTGTCGGGTTTGGGTCTCGGGTCTCGGGTTTGACTTTGACTTTTGTTGACTTCCGGGTTTGACTCTAAAGTTGACTAAAAATACTAAATAGCAACATATTTACAAGGACTAAGGTTAGCATAAAACGATGCTAACGACCCGTACAAAGTATAATAAACGAACCTAATAAATACTACTAGACACAACACATTTTGGTGTTGTCAGGTCACCAACAAGCTAAAAGGTCTTACACAACTTATTCAACCTTACACCATTAATTCACATAAATCATTCGCACATATATCCTGACAAACATTTATGGACAAGAATCACCAAAGAACGTATCACCACACTCTCCAAGGCTACAACCATCCACAATCATTGAGTGAAACACAAATGAACACACTTTCCTCAAAG
Source organism: Heliosperma pusillum (assembly GCA_022085475.1). Lineage (NCBI taxonomy): Eukaryota > Viridiplantae > Streptophyta > Magnoliopsida > Caryophyllales > Caryophyllaceae > Heliosperma > Heliosperma pusillum. Next base: position 51,400 of record JAIUZE010074602.1, on the reverse strand, counting down.
TCCAAAATTCTTCCAACTAAGGCTAATACACCACAAACGTAAGGTGTTCAACAAATCTCACAAGACGATATTAAGGATACATATGGTCTTCAATAAGAAGATGAGTAATTGGAAGAGATGAAAAAGCATCAAGATAAAAGCAAGAGAGCAAGATACACTACGAACAAGAAAGGTCTTCAATAAGATAGAAATATGCTTCAATTAGGCGAGCCAATCTTCAATATTAGACAAAGGGTACTTCTTCTATCCATCACATAGTCAATCTTAACACGGTATATCATAACATGTATAACGTCACTAACCACAATCAACAAACAAGTTAGACCTAACAAACATCAAGCACACTAAAGACTATTATCTTAGGTCCATAAGACTACCCATCTCTCATTCATTATTCATTGCTTAAGTAAAATTAAGGTTGGGGTGCACGAATGTGCGTCGGAAGCGTAATAGCTTTGATACGAACTATGACACCCCGCGATAATGAAATAAATAAACACATAGACTGGCAGCGGAAATACAAGATTTTATAATCTTTAAAGCCAAAATCGCGAATGTCACTATATTATCAAACCAAAACTTAGTTTAATAAATCATTTATACAAATTGTAATTTAAATAAGAACAAGGTATCCCAGTCCCTTGATAAATGCACAAATAAGATAATAAGAACGACGATGGACTACACGCTAAGGGTTAATCGCTATAAGTACAATGCTCGCTAACACACTCGTCAAAATCTCATGCAAACATGAATGCAACAGTCCGAGAGAAGTAAATCGGGGTTCTTCCAGCCATATCAAATTAAAACAAAGAAAATTAGAGCATGTAAACATACATCATCATACGTATATAGATATCATGCCGATTACAACGATAACATTTCATAAAAACAATATAAGCATGTGAAGAGTAACAATGATATGATCATCATATAAACAAGACTAAGAGAGACTCACCTTGGCAATTATATCGCTACTAACGGCTTGCATCTCACCTCTAGTTTTGCATCCAAGACTCGATCAACCTAATAGACCTCGAGTACACAAAATTCGGCTAAACTACACAAAAAAGAGGCGGAAAGAGCACAAGCACCATCTTCCAGCTAAACCACACAAAAGATGGGGTCTAGAAAAAACAAGCAAGTACGCTACTTGCAATGACATCACCTCGCAATAATACAACATTTGACGGCCGGTGCGATCAACGCTAAGCGTTCGCCTCCCAACAACGTCGGCATATTCCCACAAACATATGCATAAGCACAATGGAATGTACTCCTATAGAGTCTAACGAGTAGAAGGGTACTAACGGAAAATGAAAGTTGCATATCATCCAACAAATACCACTCTGTGGATGAGGGAATTCGATCCACGCAAAACGGTTTTATTTCTTAAAACACATTTTTGTATCTTTAAGCTTTTAAAAGAGTCGCCACTAAATTCTTAATGGAATTTAGAAAACCGATTTAAAGATTTAGATTCCTGTGAGGTTACGTGTTAGGAAGACAATTTAATTTCATTAAAAGCACCCAACCCCGCCGGTAATAAAATGGTCTCTACTACACAAATGAATGACTATTTGGAACGAGTCATGTGAGATGCAACCATGCAATTTACCCTAACATGTGAGTTTCATTCTAAGTGGATTTAATGCAACTTAAACTTCGTTAAAGTTGTTTTAATTATGTGATTTCATTAAACTTAAACTAAATAAGAACAAATAAGGAGATAAAGGTATGGAGCGCCCTTACTCATAGCATAAGACGGAATAACAAATGTTAGTGGTTAGTAAGCATAATATACAACATAAATAGAACTAAAATAAAATAAAACTTGAAACATACAAGAAAGCAAACCAAAGAAAGCAAACAACATAAGCCTGTCTCGACCGAGTCAGCCGAGACAGACCCGTCTCGGTCGAGACAGACTGTACTCGATCGAGTAACTTTAAGACGGGATAAATTTAACTACGACATGTGATTATAACGAAAATACAACAACGCAAAATTGACTAAGACTCTTTATGTGACAAAGGACTTGACATAGAACATTTGAGACGGAAACCAAAGGCGACATATAACCAAAATACTCAAATAAACTAGTCTACTCATGTTATAACAAGAACAATAAAGCCTATACAACGAAGTAACACGTAAAATAGAATAATTCGATGATTAAAAAAGTTACATAACATACCATATACGATCTCATAAGTTAACTACAAAAATAGCGAACTAATAACAAAATAAACAACATAAAACAATAAAAACGATAAAACAAAAGAAAACGATAATAAAAGACGATAAATTAAAAGGGAAAGAAGGTTTTTTTGCACCCTAAAAATACATATATCGTTGACCGTTGTCTTGAGTCGTAATCGATAGTAAATTATGAACCGAGGGGCCGTTGTCAACGAATTTGAAGTTGAACTCGTTATTGTAAAACCAACTCTGCGCATCGTTTTTCAAGTTCTTATAAAATCTTCGTTACTCGATGGATCGTCGATCCGGAAAAAGTTTTGGAAATTAGATGAACATTAGTTATCAAAAATGATATTTTTTTGTTTATAGGTGGTCGGAGATAGGATAAAATTAGGTTTAAAGTGACGGCTGGAACACCGAAACAGAGCAGGAATACTCTGTTTCTGTGCGGCTCTTTTAGATCGTTTTTAGGGTTTGTTTCTAGGTTTTTTCGAATGTTTATTGCATGTAGGTTGTATTTAAGTTCTAATAGTTGTTAATGGAGTTGAGTTTGTGTTTATATAGGGAATTTTGAAGAGTTTGAATAGGGTTTGAAGTGAGGAGGTGCAATTTTTGTTGGATTGTTTTGCTGCTGGGATTTCGGTTAGGTTTTGGGTTTTTTTTTGCTGGGATAAGACACCTAGTATGGGTATTATGGTGGGTAGTCGGGTTAGGTTTAATGTTTAGGTGATTTGGATCGGTTTTGTAGGTTGATTTTGTGGGCTACATCAAACCGTGTGCAAGGGGTTATATGGCTGGTTTGGGCTTCGGTTTTGGGGTGTTAAAAGCACGAAATTCAAGGGTTTGGAATTGTTTCTAATGGGGTTTGAAAGGTAGACTACGAGGGGCAAAAGTTGGGTCAAAATTGCGTCGAGAATTGGGCTCAAATCAGCTCTAAAATGAGCTCAAAAGACCCTCACAAACTAGCGCTTATAAACATAGTTTTAAACAAAGATGAGACGGTAAAATGAAATAATTCAAAGACGACTTTTTAAGTCAGGTTTAGACAAATGTTTATTCCGTTGTTAATAAAATAAATGAAAACTCGATTTTTAAAATGAATTAAAAATGAATCTTTTTTAGACGGAAATCCATTTTAAACTTCATTTAAAATATGACGACGATGCCCATTTTACATCGTAAAATGAACACAAATAATGACAAGGTCAAATACGAAATATATGTTGTCCTATCATCATCGGGTGTTTGGCGGGATTTCTATAAATGCATGTATCGACGGATATGGGTATCTACACAATCAATCGATTATTCAAGGTAAAGATGACTCAAACGAGTGAAACATTAAAAACCGACATCAAACATGTGAATAAGGATTATGATAAATGTAACAAAGATAAAAAAAAAAAAAAAAAAAGAGACAATCCATGATACATAAGCTTTAGACAAGGTTTAGGTAGCATAATTAATCAGGAACATAAATCTCATCTCAAAACAACATGTTTGGAAACCATTTAAAACAAGGGTAAACTTTAAACGGTTATAACATGAGTTCTAGACTTGATAATGAAGTAATTCCAAATGGAGGTGATATCTTATCCTCTTCAATTCCAACGATAAGTCACACGCCCAAAATAAAACAATAAACGAGGGAGATATGTAAATTTTAAAAAGGTTGGTCAGGGTTCTCAATCGGGTGGGCAACGGCGGCCGACCCGCTAGCTGGGAGTCGGTCCACAACGAGAAATAGGAATGAAGGGCATGGGGTTCCCAACCGGGTGGGTGGCCGGCGGCCGGTACTCTAACTGGTACACCCGTCAGTACCAAAATGAACTTAAATTTAGCAGGGGGGCTCCTAGCCGGTCTGACCACCGACACCAAGAAAATGCCAATTAACATCCAAGCACCTCCCATTGAAAAATCAATAAAATTGTGATATTAACTCAAATCCCATATCAAATAACAGACCAATTACCATGTGAGATACAACTATGCAATATAAACGACAAGGGAAGTAATTAAGCAACTTTAAATGACTTTTTAACATATAATTAGCTTCAAAGGATGAATTAACAACAAATTCATTAACATCCAACTTCTCATAGTAATTGAGTCACCATAAATCATTTAACACTCAAGATGCATAATTTCAAGACTAACAACAACAAAGAACCTATCTTTATCATTAATTATTATTCTAAAACACATAAAGAAAGCACATAAATGTGATATCGAGTAACCCGTCAATATTACCTCATTTAGCATCTTCTAAGCTTCCCATTGGTCAAGAAATACTATTCACTTGGGTTTTCTAAGTCTCTATCTATCATTATAATACAAAAAGATAAATATTTCTCATACTAGGGAAAGACGAATGATTTGAATAAGTGAGAAATATGACGACTTTTTTACCTAGAAAGATAAAGGGTGGTACAATATATATACACAAAAAAAAGAAGAATCAAGAAAAGTAGGATACTAACATTTTATATCTAACATTCTATACTATCTATCTATTTGACAGAGATCAAATCATGAATTGCAACTTTTTTACCAATGCAGATTTTAAATAACTGCCGAGAGAGGGATACAACCAGACAAGGCCTATACTACATGTCTTGTAAGTCTCCAAAACTCCCCTTTTTATCAAAGTTGTAGTCTTAATGTCCACCAATAGTAGCGGTGCATATGGTAACTAGACACGTTCAATATTCAACTTTCTCTTTGTTTTGGACAGTCTAAGTATGGCATTGCTTAGAATTAGTATAAAAACAATTTGATTTTGAGATAAAAACAATTAGGATAAATGGTGGTAGCATGTGCTTTATTTTATTGCTTGATTTGTTGGTTTAAAAGAGGGTGTAAGAGGGACATAGGCATAAGGTGGGAGGAAGAGAGGGAGAGTGTTCATGCTTAGTTGTGTTCAAATAAAAAAAGGGAAGGGGGGATAGAGGGGCGAGGTTAAGGGAGAGAACAATAGGGGCAAGACAAGAAATGAGGGGAAATAAGTAGGAAGGATAGTCTCGACTTTGTTTTATTTAGATTAATAGGGAGGGAAGCATAGTCTCTACATTGTTTTGTTTACATTGAGAAGGAGGAGGGAAATTGGTGAAGCCAGAGGCTGCTTGATATTTTACAAATTGAGAGGGAGCAAGGGAGTGGTATGGGGCAGAGGGTGGAACAGAGAGAATGATAAACGCTTATATTGATAGCGGGAGGAACAGAGTAAAAGGGGAAAAAAAGATAGTCCTTTCTAATTTCTGTTCAAAGAGGAAGGGAGATGAATGGAAAGAGGGAGAGATAGTCTGTGCTTAATTTTGCAGGGGGTGGAGGGAAAGGAAACTATTTGTGTTTGATTTTGTTCATATTGAGAAGAAAGTAGGGGGGAGAGCGGGAGGGCGGAGGGAAAATGTATCATTTGTCGTGCTCTTCTGAAATTTTGAGGTTGGCTCGTACCTCGTGTGGAAGTATTTCATAGACAAATCATGTGAATTAAAGGAAATATCAGTTAACTTGAGTCTATTCGGTTAAGATCAGATCAGTTCAATTAGAAAACACGTGTATTTATTATTATATGTTTCGTATATTACCGTTTAGATTAGTTCAATTCCGATAAATTCAAATAAGCTTAAATCAGCTCTATTATACTACCCTTTTCTCAGCATAAATAAGTAGGCTACCACAGATATATAGCTATATACTTACAAAACATCTTAATATTAGTTGTTCTCCGGATAGAAATATGTTAACAGTTGTTCATCTGGATCGAAAACATAGGGGTCCTGTTCGGCTTTAATGTAGGACAGATAGAAAGTGTAGTCGTCGCTTCTCGCTTGGGCTTTAATTAGACCAAAGATAACAACATTGCAACTTTTTCAACACAATTAACAGTAAATAATTAATCGACAAGACATCTTAAGAGACTGGAAGACCGCGCATTAGACAACTAGTGTAGTTAAGCAGGAGTAAAACTGTAGATAGAATTTCAATGTTATTTAAGTTGGTTTAACATAATATATCACTTTACAAAAATTTCATTGTATAAAAAAAAACAACAACGAGTTTCACTGGAATTAGATAAAAAAAGTAGTGTCAGTGATAAGACAGGCTTTGTACATGTTAAGACAGTCGTTGGAGTAACTTTCTAATAGCTAAAAGTCGGTATTTCAAGGGGCATATTACGTTAATGTGTCGTGCTCAATCATTCTTATATTGAGTTATTTACACCGAATTGACGCGAGTATATATGGAGATGAAGGAAACCGAGTGAAGAGATGGGCTAGTCGCCCATAAGTGGGCTAGACGTTGGGCGAGCCGCCCAGAGGTGGGCTAGTCGTCGTGCGAGGCGCCAAGATCGCGGAAGTCTTAGTTTGGGTTATGTGTTGTTTTTTTACTATGTTACTATGTTATCATTATTAATATTATTATTAAATGAGGAGGGTGTTAGTATTAGACTAGATTTCATTAGCCTATTATATTTCATCTTATTATTCTATACTCAATAATTGTAATTTGGGGGAAAAACTCTCTAGAACGCTAAGTACTCTTTTGCTAGAAAATTATGAGGAAATAATCCTCTCTTTCTTGGATTAATAGATTTAAGCTATTGACTAATTAATTGTTAGATTGCTCTTTCTTTATTTATTTCTCAAGTATTGTTTATGTCTCTTACTCTTATTTTATTATTATTTCTTCTCTTGCTAATATGATCAATTAGTGATTGTTTCCATTAATGTATTGCAAGTTTAGATATTGAGTTCGTAATTTTTCAATTAATCTACACTAAAGTAGTAAACTTTATTTTAATAATTTGTATGTGTTTCATCGTTATTAGGATTAAGTAGAGACTAAACATATAATTTTAATCGGTAGCCACGGCTGTTAAAGATCGTTATCTTTATTGCGTCCTTTGAATGTTAATGCTGCTGTTGGATTAAATCTAGACGCTTGGCTTAGATTGTTCAATAATTAGGGGCCTCTGATATCGCGTTTCGATTTAGTTGACTAAACATAAGAGAAAGAAGGAAACCCATATTTCCACAATATGGTAGTTGAGAGTAATTGAGCTTAAGACAATCAATGATCAGTTAGTTTGTTAATAGTGGATCTTTATTGGCCCGAGATCTTTAATCATCTGAATTCATCTTATTACTTATTTATTAGTCATTAGTTATAATCAAATAACAAAACCCCTCGCTACATCTTATTGTGTGTGTACTCTTTACTTTTTACACGATTATTTACATCGCCTTACTTGTGGAATCGACACCCAATTTACCTATACTATATAGTTTAAGGTAAAGGACTTTATTATTTATCTTTGGGAGCATACGACTTCGGCTCAATAGATTTTGGCGTCGTTACCAGGGAGGGCAATAGTTGATTTTTGTGTTTTGTAATGTAAATTCTTTAGTTTTTTTAGTTAGTTAGTTACTTTGGTTGTTTGTTTTAGTTTTGTTTCTTATTATTTTGTTTATGCCTAATACTCATGCCACTAACAAACAACTCGAGCCATACGACTCAGAGATTGAACGTACACTTTTCATGTTAAGGCAAATCAAAGATAATTCATTAGTTGTTTTTTAGCACCCGGATTTCGAGGAAGATACACACCCTGATTCAGATACTACAGTGATTATGGCTGGTGAGACTCGCTATAGTACTCTGTATTTTTAATGTGGTACTCGGTCGAGTATGTGGCACTAGACCGAGTGGACTATTCTAGATTTATGTCATTTTAATTAGTTGTTATTATAAAGATGGTTATTATATATAGTATGTTAACCTTTTACTAATCAGTTTACAAACCCTAAAACTTGTTCAAGCTTCCTCTCATTTTTCCTCCATCTTTCTAATCATCTAAGAGAAGAATGAAGGTTTTATGATTCCAGTAAATTAGGGCTTTCATCTTTTCAATCGATCTTATTATTTTATCGTAAGTTATTTAGATCCTTTTATCATTAATAATCTTTTGGAGTCTATGATTGTGTTGTATGAGTCGAGCATCATCACTTTTGATTAGAGTTAGACTGATTTAATTGTTACAACAGTTTACAGATTCTTTGGGTCGTCTTCTTCAATTGTTTTCGTTGTCGAAACTACTTTTTCTTCAAAAAGTTTAAAAATAGACTATCGTTTATTCCAAGCCTAGTTTCTGTAAGGCAAACCTCGTAGCTAAATTCCTTGTCGTTTGTCTTGTGTAAATTATTTACAAACACCTATCCAGAATAACGCGAATCTGCTTATGTCAATTGAAAAGCTCTTAAAACTAATCTATATGTTGAATCTAATCTGGGTATTTTTCACACATTATCCTTCAAGTTCTCAATATTAATGTTTTAAACCTATTTTATGAATCGTTATATTTTATGCGACGAGTTTTTTTAGTTGTGATAAATAAGTCAGTTGTGTCATGATAGATTGGTAATTTGGAAACAAGTTTGCTAATAGGAGTTGTAGATAAGAGTCTTATGATTCTAGAATAGTTTGCCTTGCATCTATTGGAGTTTTTTGGAACTAGTTATGCAATTTATAGTCCGAGTGTTCTATGCTGAAAAGTAGGGGGAAGTCTAGTTTTGTTCTTAAGTTGAGATTACAATATAGGTTATGATGAGTCTAGTTATGGGCATGTTTAGTTTATTGGATATTATATAATTATACATAAATATGTTAATGCAATTGATAGATTTGTGAGGGATCAACATGTGAATACTTGTGATCGGATTTTCTTTCAGGTAGGAAAGTCTTATTCACTGCTTTATATGTTAATCATTGTGATGAGAATATTATTGTGATGTTGCGATTTTTGTTGTTGATGATGGTTACTATTGTGATGACGATGGTGTTCGGAAATTTGGAGTTTGGGTGGTTACTTGGTTACTATTTTGGTGGTCCGCCGCGAGGGAGACCACACCCCAAGTTTGCCTCTCGTAGCTCTCCCGCTGCAAGGGTAATGTGCACATTAATGTTCCGGGAATTCTAACTGCGGTGATAGGGGCGTTTTGGAATCAATAGGTGGAACGGCGGTCAGATTTGCAGTCTCGCGCTGATAGGGATTATTGCTGCGGTGGTAGCTCAGTAACTGGTCTATGGTGGCGTTGTTGGTCATTGGTTACTTGTTGGTGATGTTGTTATTGTCTTGTACACTGATCGACTTATATTGTTACTGACCCCGTCTAATGTTTTTAAAACAGCTGTGATCCATTGGGGAATGGTGAGCAGGTGATTAGCAGGTAAATCGTTTAGCGCGCGTTGAGGGAGTTGATGGGATTGTCGCTATTGAGTATTACCTTCCTCGATTATTAGTGTCTTAGACATTACACTTATTTATCTTTACCTTGCAGTTGGATTATGGTTTAAGACAATATGCCGTCTGGATTAAGAATGATGTAACTTTGATTTAAACACTTGATTTAATAAAGTATTGTTCTATTATGGTTGGTTTGATATGTACTGCCTCGAGCAACTGAGATGGTAGCCTCCCGATGTACTAAGGAAGTCTTGTAAGGTTCTTTGGTATATGGGGGTGCTACAAAGTGGTATCAGAGCGACGATTTTGGAACCTCAAACCAATGAACCCAATAAATCTAGGAGTGTCTAATAAAATTAACTCGGGTAAGAGTTGTAGGAAGATACCGCAATGATTTGGGAGACGTCTTAAAATTGCAACTTGCCCCTATAGCTCTTATTCGGTAACAATGGGATGTGTCGGCACGTATATGTGTGTATGACGTGGTTACCATGTTGATTGGTGAATTTGATATGGAGTGCTGATGAGATATGAGTATGCAATGCGATGAATTTGATATGAAGTGGTGGTGAAATATGAGTATGACATGTGGTATATATATATGAAATAATTGCAAGATGAACATGAAAAGTATGCATTTATGATGGTATGAGAATGTTATGTGGAATAAATGACATGAATGACGTATGTGCATATTGTGATGGAATGTTGAGAAATGAGGAGAATGACAAGTTTGAATGGAGTATGTTTTTGAGTTAATTGATATTGATATGTTGAGATAATGAGAACATGTAAATGGTTGTGAATTATGGTCTTTTATGTGATAAGAGGTATGTTGATGAGTGGTAATTTGTTTGGTAACAAAAAAATTGAATTGTATGAAGTTTTATCATAGAAGGTTTGTCTTTAAACTGTTGTAACTTGAGTTTCTTAATTTTTTTACTTTTAGATGGTTACATGAGCGTTTACTCGACCGAGTCCGTCGTACTCGACCGACAGAGTGAGTTTCACTCGATCGAGTGGCTTCACCATAACGGGTGAATTGTGAAATTGTTATGTCAATGTATTGTTGTGTTAAGTTATGTACTAAGTTTTTCTATATTTTGAATATGTGTATAGAAGTGTCGTCTTGGGGAGTGAGTTTGACGGATTCTATAAGTGAATAATGTTCCCATTATTCTGTGAGAAATGTGTGTGGTTATGTATGGTTAGGACGGAAATATTGATCGATGACCCTTGTGGGAGATAGAAAAAATTTGTTTTGTTATACGAGACGTGTAATAATGTTGTGTGTTGAATATAGAGGTGTGTGTGTTTACATGATCAAAGAATAGTGTGAGAGTGGTAATGTATGAAGTGAGGATTGAGAAGAAAGGTATGAGTGGTTAAAAATGGGAATATGAGTAAAATATAGAAGGAAATAAGAATGTATAAGTTGACTAGAGATATATGCGATGAGTACCGATATAGAATAATGTAATGATGACGGTACCTGGAGAGATTAGTTCACTTGATGTGTAAATGAGACTTGGATGTGATTGTTTTGCTGGACATTCGGGTTACTAAGAGAAGCTTGTAGCGATGAAATGCTTTGGGAAGTATGATATGAGGTAAGATTTTGAGGTATGCTAAAGATAGATGATAATAATATATGACGGGTTTCGTTGATTGTATGAGCTTATTAGTAGCAAATAAATAAAAATAGTGTCATAAAGAAATTATTATGGCATATGATTAGAAGGGTGTAGCGACGTGTTGTTGAGTATGGGCATAAAGAAATTATTATGGCATATGATTAAAATAGGTAATAAGAAGGTAGTCGCGTTATTGGGGGACTGGATAGCGAGAGTCAATATTTGTGATAATGAGTAATTGTATTGGTGTGAATTGGAAGAAATATAAGTAGCGAATAGGTAAAGGAAAGGAGTAATTGAAACAATAGAGAAGCGTAATTGGAATAATACTGAGGAGCTCATTAAATGATCTGTATTTGGAAGTATGAGTTGAAATAAGGCAAATAAGAAGAAATATATTTGGAGGAAATATATTTTGGGGTTAGTGTTAGAGATGAAAAAGACATAGTTTTGGAAGAATAGTAAGGGAAGGTGATAGTCTTTTCATATGAGATCAATGTGATTTTGGAATAGAAGAATATGACATATATTAGTAGATAATCGTTTGTGGGCAATTGTCGGATAATAATTAATAAGAGTATGTGAAAATTTTGGTGGAATCGTTTATGGCTTTGGAAGTAATGTATGCAGTGACCTATGTGAGATGTATGTGTATTTGGTTGGTATAGTCTTCTGATGTGTAATAGCGTCATTCTTATGGTGGTCTGTTAGGACATTCATGTGGTTAAGCGAGTCTCCGTGAGTTGGTTAGAGTATCGAACTCTGAGAGCTTGTAGTATTTGTGTGTTGGGCATATGTATAGAGGTCGTATTTTCATTGTTATCGTTTTGTTAGCCGTTGTCTTGTGGGTTTAAGTGTGGAGTCTAATCGATGGAGATTTATTAGTCTTTATATATTGTTGGGTTCCTTGTTCTTGTAGATATTTGGTCGAAAGGCTTGATTGTTAAGGTATTTTTGCATGTGCAATGGGATGTTTTAACTTCAAGGGTATGAGGAAGTCGTGTAATTTGATTATGGTGCGCTTGATATTGTAAATGGTTCATTGTCGTTTTGAGAATTTTATAGGGATATAGCGTTAGTGTGTACTATGCTTGAGTGAATGGATTTGTTGCCAATGAGGAGAAAATTTAGGATCTTGTGTGAGCGAGGATTTTTAGGGTGAGTGTTATGGAGTTGATATAGGGCGAGAATCAGAAGGATGTTATGAGTAATCGTGGTAATGATTGATCTAATGTTTAGTGTTGAGGATTTCAGCTGGATTCTAGGTGATGTGAGGAATGAATAGTGTTTGCGATTGTGGTTAATTTGGCAGTGTGGTGTTTAGGTATTAAGCGATTTTCAGTAAGACATGGTGATGACAATAAAGGAAGTAGATAAGAGTTTGATGATGAATTGGTCAAGATTCTGTAGTACCATTTTGAGAAGAGTATGTTGTCGCATAACAGTTGGCTTTATTTTGTGGAATAATTATAAGGAATAGTTATTGGTTGATAAGTTAAGTGAATTGTTAATGGGTATGTTGTTGAGGCCGTATTATTATAGGGACGGGTGTCGAGTTATGGTATTAGCTATTTGGTGATGTTCAATTTGATTATGTGAAGGAATAAGACTTTTTGGTATGGTCGTAAGCATGGGAAATAGCATTAATATTAATGGTTTAAGTATGAGCAAACTTCGAGAACGAAGTTCAATTTAAGGGAGTAGAATTGTAACATAGCATGTTATTATAGGGAATGACGACAAGTCTGGATTTATTAATGTTGAGTATAATAGTGATGAGTTAGATTTAGTGATGTACGTGTTTATTTTAATGAAAGGTTATGAGCTAAAAGAAGACGTGTTAGCATGTGTGAGGTGAAAAGATGTGTGTGCTATGTGATGTTTTGGGTGTTCTGATATTATTAAAGGAAGAGTGTTGGTAAGTGTTATTTCGAATGTTTTGCGGAGGAATTTTTATGTGGTAAGGGCTGATGTATGTATTGTTGGAATTTTGGATTAGGATGTTATATCGGATTGTGACGGTTTTCGAGGGTACCTTTGGTATGTGATGGTACTAGTGTTTGTTTGTTGTTGGGTTTCTTTTGTTGGTAATGAGTTTTTGATGGTGCTAGTGTTTGCTTGACTGTTGGATTTCTTTTGTTGGTAATAAGTGTATGAACTTCGAGTACAAAGTTCATTTTGAAGGAGGCAAAAATGTAATAATCCGTATTAGTTTTTGCAAGACTTTTGGCTTATCATTGCTCTAATGAACCCGAATATTCAGTCCATATTTGGACATGTTCGTGGTAGTATTCATTGACGACATCTTGGTCTATTCTAAGACTAAGCAGGAGCATGCAGAGCATCTAAGGATCGTATTGCAAACCTTGAGAGATAACCAGTTCTATGCTAAATTGTCTCACTATGAGTTCTGGTTACAGAAGGTGGCCTTCTTGGGGCACATGATATCAAAGGAAGAGGTAATGGTGGATCTGAGTAAGATTGAGGCGGTGTCTAACTGGGAGGCACCAAAGAATGTGGATGAGGTGAGAAGTTTTTCGGGTTTGGCTTGGTATTATAGGAGGTTCGTGAAGACGGAGAAAATGTTTTGTTGGGATGATATTTGTGATACGGCGTTCAAAACTTTGCCTATAGCTCTTGTGTTGGCATTACCTGAGGGGGGCGAGGATTTTGAGTTGTATACGGATGCATCGAAGTGTGGCATGTGGTGTGCGTTGATGCAGAATGGGAAGGTACTTGATTATGCGTCAAGTCAGTTGAAGCCTTATGAGGAGAATTAGCCTACTCATGATTTTGAGTTAGGTGCGGTGGTGTTCGCGCTAAATATTTGGAGGCACTATTTGTATGGTGCCAGTTTCAAGGTGTTTTCATACCATAAGAGTCTGAAGTACATTTGTCTACAGAAGGAGTTGAATATGAGGGAGCAACGGTGGATTGAGCCGATTGGGGATTATGACATGGAGATCATCTACCATGAAGGGAAGGTTAATGTAGTAGATGATGCCTTGAGTCGGAAGAGCGTACATTCTTTGTGCACGGCGATGTCTTTGATGAGGTTGAGAGATCAAGTGGCGAAGATAGGGATCCATGTGATTCGAAAGGGGGATGCTACTAGTGATATGATGAGTGTGCCTGGGTTATATGATGATATTAGGAGCAAGCATGTAGAGGATCCGAAGATTTATAAGTGGAAGAAGGGAGTAGAAGAGGGTACTACTCTTAGATTTTCGATTCATGGTGATAGGAGTTTGAGGTATGAGGGCCGATGGTGTGTACCGAGCGATCAAGAGTTGAAGAAAGTGATTTTGACTGAGGATCATTGTACTCCTTATTCTGTTCATCCGGGTGGGGATAAGTTATACAAGGATCTGAAGAAGACTTGTTGGTGGCCGGAAATAAAGAAAGAGGTAGTTTCATTTTGTCGCGAGATGTTTCACTTGTCCGCGGGTCAAAGGGGAGCAAAGAACCGCAGGATAAGATTCAGTCGTTAGAGGTGCCGGAGTGGAAATGGGAGTCTATATCTATGGACTTTGTCGTGGGACTTTTGAGATCGCAGAAGGGGAATAACATGATTTGGGTGATTGTGGGCCGGTTGACCAAGTTAGCCCATTTTGTACCTATGAAAGATACTAGGAGCAATATTGAACTCGTGTTAGCTTATAGGAAGCATGTGGTAAAGCTGCATGGGGTGCCTAGTGATATAGTTTCGGACCGTGATGCAAGATTTGTCTCTAAATTTTGGACGCTAATGGGAACAACATTGAAGATGAGTACAACATTTCATCCTGCGACGGATGGCCAAAAGGAGAGGACGATCAAGACCTTAGAGGATATGTTGAGGGCTTGTGTGCTATCTTTTGTTGGAAAGATAGCCTAGATTTGATAGAGTTCTCTTACAACAACAACTATCATTATATTATCGGGATGGCACCGTTTGAAGCTTTGTATGGGAGCAGATGCAGGAGTCCGGTTTTTGGGATGATAGTTCAGAGGCAGTAGTTCTAGGACCCCAGATGGTCGAGGACATGATCGAGCAAGTGAAGTTAATTCGTCAGAAGATGAAAGCAGCGCAGGATCACCAGAAGAGTTATGCAGATCTTCATCGTCAGGATGTTGAGTTCCAGGTGGGTGACTAAGTCCTTTTGAAGGTGTCACCTATGCGAGGGGTGATGAGATTCGGGAAGAGGCGCAATTTGAGCCAGAAGTAAATAGGTCCCTATGAGATTCTGGATCGGGTTAGTGAGGTGGCTTATCTTTTGGCCGTACCACCAGCTCTTAACCGGGTCCATATTGTGTTTCATGTGTCTCGGTTGAAAAATATGTGAGTGACCCGTCTCATGCACTTACCTATGTTGAGGTGCCAAAGGAAATCTTGGACCGAAAGGTGCGCAAGACTAGGAATGGAGCGACAACGCTGCTGAAAGTGTTATGGTCTAGCCATAATGTGGAGGAAGCAAATTGAGAGCCTGAAGATGCAATGAGGGAGAAGTACTCGCATCTATTTGAAGAGGTATGTTCGGTTACGAGGGGATTTGTTTACATTAATGATCCGCTACGTGGGGAATGTGCACATTAATGATCCGGATTTTTCTCGTTGCGGTGAGATGGAACATCGACGCCTGTGTCTGCGGTCCAGGGTCAATTGTTGGTTTTGTAGAGCAGGGATGGTAACCTGAGTATACTGAGGTGTCCGCTGCGGTGGCCCTCTGGTTTTCTTTCCTTTGTGCTTATCTTGTACGTTGGTCGGTATATGCGAATACTGACCCTTTTACTGTTTTATAAAACTGTTTTGATCCATTGGGGGTTGGTGAGCAGGTGATCGCAGGTAATCGATAAAGCTTCGTTGGGATCGAGGATGGGATCACTGCGCCGTGTCTTAGTTGCCGTCGAATAGTTAGATTCTTATGCATTGTTTAGTTTCTATTACTTTAATATTGTTAACTTCGGATAATGGTCAGACAGGATGCCGTCTGTTTTGAGGACATGTATTTGAGTTAAACTATTTATTAAATTAAGTATTGTTTCTTTATTGCTTGTTTTGATATGTACTATCTCGGGCAACCGAGAAGGTAGCCCTGCCATGTGCTAAGGGGATTTGGTAAGGCACCTTTGTGTATGAGGGTGTTATACTAACCATCATCAACATTTATCATCAACAATCACAATCATCAATCAACATATGAAAGTACTAAGTAGGAAAACTCTACCACAAAGCAATTCTGTAATAACGATAAGCAGGACTAGAATCATTTTTCTATGAATTCTCGTCCTAAAAATAATATAACAAATCTAGGATCGACAATTATTGATCCTAATTCAGATTAGGGTTCTAACAACTCTACCAAAAAAGCCACAACAATCTTATTAGGGATTAGAGACTTACATAAGATCGAAGAACCAATGAATACGAACTAGAACAAGGACGATTTCCAAGCTTGGCAATGGGATTAAGATAATTAGGAGTGATTAAGAAGTGATTTAGTGTTAATATAGTGTTTAGAAACCGAGGAAATATATCTATAACCCTTAATCGTCTTAATCTAATACCGCTCAAAATATCCGTCTGGTGCACTCGGTCGAGTGCACAAGACACTCGGCCGAGTATACTGCACTCAATCGAGTACCCACATTACTTGACCGAGTGCCTCTCAGGCAGAAGCATGCTTAAGCGATATACTCAACTACTCGGTCGAGTACCTCTTACTGGACCAAGTACTTCTTACTCGACCGAGTACCATGGTACTAGAATACGGAAAATTACACCAACCCATAAACCTTATCACAATCCTGCCAATGTTTCAAAGAGGCGGGGTTGGAAAAAATGAATTGCATAAGATGGCCAGGATAGTACTGAGAGTAGATCGAATGAGACATATCCTACCCGCCCGAGAAATAAGCTTGTCTTTCAGACTAGTAAGTTTAAAAAGAATCTTAACATTGTTTGGTTGGATGTCAACCCTTGAGGGTTTCCTAGAAGTGAGGGGGAAGCCAAGGACGTACTCAGGGGGATGGAATATTTCAAACCAAGGGAGACCTGAAACATAGTCCGAGCATCGATAGGGGTAGAAAAGGAGAAATTAATCTTTCCCTTATTAAAACTGATCTTTTGGTTATAGGAGTAACAAAATTCATTCAGAGTGCTTTTGAGAGCACACAATTTATTTTCAGAAGATTTACCGAAAATGAGGATGTCATAGGAAAAGAGAAGGTGAGTAAGTGTTGCTCCGTCTTTCCCTAACACGAAAGGAGTCCAATCATGTTCAACACACAATTGAAGAATACTGAGGGACAGTGTGTCCATGAAAATAATAAAGATGGAGGGTGAAAGGGGGTTGCCTTGATGAATGCCTCTGGAGGAGCATAGTGAGAGAGAAGGGGTCCCATTTATCAAGAGTGGGCGGTGGCAGAAGATGAAAGTCCAAGACCTTTAATTAGACTCCTCCAATTAGTTAATTAAATTACATTTACTTGATGATTTAGGATCTAGTTATCATTCATGCAAATATAAAAGCATAAATATAAAGATAAGATGAAATATCCTTACAATGAGTAATTTTTGGTTAAATAGGGGCACAATAAGAACTCCTTTTTATTATTCTTGAGCATATTTTTAGTGAATGATCCTCCATAAAACAACCTGCAAAGTAGAAAATTTCCTTCTTCTTGCACCCAAGATGGTACCCAAAAGAATCTAAACTTATTATTAACTAAATTA
Organism: Heliosperma pusillum; assembly: GCA_022085475.1. NCBI lineage: Eukaryota > Viridiplantae > Streptophyta > Magnoliopsida > Caryophyllales > Caryophyllaceae > Heliosperma > Heliosperma pusillum. Next base: position 33,603 of record JAIUZE010074602.1, on the reverse strand, counting down.
TGAGTAAAGACATAATACTACTAATATTAGTGTATTACTACTCTAGTAATACTTAGATAATATTAGTGTTATTGAGAGTTGTAGAGAGAAGAGGTTTTAGAGAGAAATATGAATAAGCAAGAATGAAGTTATACAAATGAGACAACTCTTGTTCTCTTATGTAGGCCATTTTGGCCGGATGGTGCAACCCTTGTGGCTCTTATTTTGCTCATTTTTTATTCCCATGCAAAGTGGTAGAGTGTGGGAATGCATAAGTATGATGATGGCATGTAAGATATGTCATTATCAATATGCTGTAATGTAATTTAAGCAAAGAACCATCATCATTGTGTTTTCCACTATAATTTTGGTCTACATGGTGAAATGTAGTCCATTTTAATTTTTGATATTTGTCCCACAAATACTTATAATCATATGTTTACTTATCTTATATAATTAAGTGTTAATTTGATCATATAACAATTATATGACTCAAATAAATAAATAATATATACTTAACTTTTAAGTGATATTTCTACCAGTATATCAATATATAACGGGTCCCACAATGCCCATTTAATTTATTTTACAACTCCTTGTAAATAGAATTAACTAATTAGCTCTACCTCAAAATATTTGCATAAAATCAACGAATTTAATGAATTAACGATTAATCACTAAATTAAATCTTATTTAATCGTATTAAAATAAGAAAAAAAAAATTATTCAGCCAGTTATCGTATAATTGACTAATAAACTTAAACGGAATGAGTTCCTAACTCAATTTCCAATAAATAACTCTCGTAACCAAACATATATCAAAAATATACGTAAAGTACTAATTACACTGTATTGTATACAAATAATTAGTTTTCTACTATTTGGGCTTCATCCTATAGGTGTGACCGAAAGGGATCAGTTGATCACCATTGTCATACGACAATAACGTCTAACTCTAGTCAGCTGAGCGTTATCGATTTACGTTAATCAACTGACGTGGAGTATCAAGATATACTAATCATGCCACAAATATTCCAAATCAGATATATTATATAAATGCACTATTGTGGAGGACACTTACTCCAACAATCTCCCACTTGTCCGATACAAGTTGTGCATGTAGTAACACTATTCCGAAGGACTCCTCCTCCTACAATATCTCCCACTTGTCTCGACAAGTTGTGTGCTATCGATTCTCTTATCGTTTTTGTGTCACATCCTCCCACTCATCGCAAGGTATCTTTCAGGTCGCACTTGCGATTGAAAAATATAAATATAGTGGTTTTCTCGATTTGGGAGAGTAACTGTCTCACCAGAAAATCTACCAGAGATCTCTTCCGAGCGTGGCCACGCATTTCCAGTCACTACTCCTTGAGTGGTCCGAAGATACTAATACCCAACGTGGGTGGACAATTCTTGTTGACCCATCTTACATTGTATAATGCAGATCACCATGACCCAGAAGATGTCCATCGGCCTCATTTCACGGCACGACCTAGGACAAAAACTAAACTCAATCGGAAACTACATCAACTCAGGTAAATGGTCGTCAGTCTAAAGCATCGACTCATATGAATAAAATAGAAATCCCCGCCACCATCAGGCTTCAACAATTTTGATAAGGGACTCTATTATGGTCAATGCCCGACAGAGTGTCTCCACAGTCTGTCTATGTAAATGACCAGTCATCTCCATGACCCCATGGTGTTGAACCAACCATCGATCGACTTACAATCTGGTCACTTCGAGACGTCACCTCAAATGAATGATTAAGGACAAAATACTAAGTTCATCCTGTTCACTTGAATTGGGTTCAACCTTTCCTTCAACCAATTCGGATAAACAAAGTATTAAAATTTAGTCAAACTAAATAAAGGAGTTTTTTTAATGAAACTCTAACAATGAATGTGATTATCATATAAGGAAAAATTGATATGCTATCAATAATTTCATATCCCATAATCTCCAGCAATTCTTGTACACGTTTCAATACCCATTGAAATGACATGATTATCATGTTCAGCCTGCGAAAGGCATGGCTAATGGATTAGCAATACTTGCATCTATCCCATCTTTCTAATTGATATTTCCCTTTATCTACGTAATCTCATATTACATAAAACTTTCAGAGTACGTGTCTAGGTTTGAATCTAGACTTAGGCCCCTTAGCCTACAGGTAGCTCCCATCGTTTTACCAGTATGATGGGATTGATATACAACAGATAAATCTTCTATAAAATACAGCCAGTTCATGATTTCAAATCACTTTGATCAGTTTCAAAACTGGCGTATGTGTAACCCCTTACACACAACTCAATATATACTCCAAACACTCAGAACATATCCTTAGTCCTTCGCAAGTACTTAAGGATGTTCTTTATGGCTATCAAGTGACTCTCACTTGGATTTGATTGCAAACGACTCGTCATGCTCAAAGCATGCGAAATGTCGGATTGAGCATACATCACAGCATATACAATTGATCCCGCAGCGGAAGTAAAAGGAATCAATTATCATATGTTCAATTTCCATGAACTAGTCAAATATCTTATCAATATAAAAACTTTGACTTAATGCTAATATCCTTTTAGATTTATCTAAGAGATGTATTCTACTTCTCTAAAATCTTCCATCATCTAAAATGATCAATATGTCTCCACATATAAGACTGATGAAAACCACATTGATCCCACTAAACTTCATGTATCAACATCATTCCTCGAGATATCGAGAAAAATTTTATAACATGATTGACACACTAATTCCAACTCTTTAGTGCTTAGTTAAGACTTTCTCTTAAATTTTCACATTGTCTAAGGATTGATTGGATCTATAAACCCTTTGGTTGATATCAAATATTCAACGTCTTCTAGAATCGCATTCAAGAAGGCGATTCTTGAGATCCTATTGCCATCATACTATTATGATATGCTTTAACCGCTAAGTATTATTGAATGGATCAAAGCATTGCAATTGGTGTAAACTCTTTGCCTACAAATTTATCTTTGAAAACATTTTAGGGTTCATCCATGCAGATTTCGATCTTAAAATCAATTTACACTGAAGAGGTCGTATTTCTTCAAGTACAATTTACTTGGTCACATACATGACCATCGTGCATGGAGTCCATTACGAATCGCATGATTCTAAGCCATAGCATGAAGTTGGGACTAGAAACATTCTTGTATAATTCCTAGGTCAGTCACTTTCTAAAAGTAATACGAATTTATCACTATGAAAGAGTGGAAAAATTCAACCTAACCTCATAGGTTCCGAAGAAACAATTTTTGAATAAGCAATGAGGAAACTTTTTCCGGGTCATAAACTTAGTTTGTGGCTCTTGAAACATTTTATCCCACTTTGTCTTATCAAGAAATAATCGTATTTTTTTTATTGAAACACGGCATCACGAGCCACAAACGCTTTGTTCTCGTGGTTAATGTAGGATTATTGAGCACTTGTTTCATTCAGATAACTTACAAATTAGGTACGCTACCCATCCATATCGTATATAGAATAAAATCCGAGTGTTTTAAATGTGCTTTGATATGGTGGGAAATGAAATGGCAGACAAAATGATAAAAGCCCAAGGTTAGTCAAGTGGCTCAGTGTGACTTGACAAAGACAAAACCATATCGTATAAGGTTCTGTTTCTCTATTCAACAACACCTTATTTCATAATGTGTGTTAGAGAATTTAACTCGTGAAATTATTTCACAATACTTTTGGTGAAAATCAAAGTCAATACTTAGACATTTCTTGTTACGATTTGGTCGTAAGTCCTTGATCTAAAACGTTTGGTGGTTAACTACTTCAAATTGAAGCGCTTTGAACTTTTCAAAAATTTCTCTTAGCACCTCATTAAGTAGAATTAAACACAATATCTACTTAAACCGTCGGTAAATAAAGTGAAGTAGTCATAACCATCTCTGGTTGTGATTGTTATTGGACCACACATATCCGTATGTAATAGGGCCAATAACTCACTAGTTCGATTTCTTTTTTAATAAAATAAAGGGGCACGAATCATCTTGCCTTGAATACAAGATTTGCACACACCATATGATTCAAAATCAAATGGTTTAGGGATACTATTCGATACTAGCCTCTTATGTGCTATACCATCCAGAATTAAGATTAGATTTTGGTCACCAATTTTGAGCCTTTTACAATCTATATGACAAGTAATTTCTAGTTTAGGTCAAAATTTTAATTACCTTTGATTGGTATGGCATAACCATTAGCCAAGTATAGGTAGAAAAAGATACAACGCTTGTTCCATTCACAAACGTGAAACACTTGTGTCGTACACTATAGTTGATACTATATTCTTATTTAGAGGTTATGTACATAATAACTTTTATAAAAGTATACCTCTAAATCCAAAACTAGATTGATCACATAATAACTTTTATATGTCTCTATAGAAATAAAACTACTATAGTTCTATTTCCCTTGTAGGTCGACATTTAATCATGGCTAGTCGTCTCACGAATCATTATTCATGTATCGAATACATTGATAAGAACCATAATATGTATCTAATACCCAAAAATTGCATTTAGCAAAATAAATGTCGATCATATAGATATTATAGGTGAAAGTACTTTTAGGTGTAGTACACCTAATTTCTCCAGAAAACTTAGGGCAGATTCTTTTCTAGTGTCCTACACTGTAATAATAGAATCATCAAAGGTTGGATTCGACACCTTGCTTGGGTTTAACTTTGCTATTCAAAATAGTCTTGCCTTTTGCCCTCGCCTTGTGCTAACATCGTGCCAACCTACTCTTGAACCTCGTCCTATTCTTAACAATTAAGAATAAAACATCTCTCGTAGAGCTCCCACTCACTTTTATGAATCTATACTTAGACAAGTAGATTAGAATTATTATGAAGACTATTCTTCATTTCATTCATGGTTTTACCTTCAAAAAGGATAAACCTTTCATGAAGTGACTACGGTATTTGGTTATTTACGATTTCAAATAAATCAAGTAACCCAGTCGTCCCAACTGATTTGGCCTCTTTTGAAATAAGCCTCGATAAGGAGCATTATGACGACATACCAAAAATACAAATATTTTCTTTGGAGCAAAAAGATTGATGCACCATTGTAATAAGAAGACGTCATTTTAAAAACTCAAAATGATTTTGACAAAGTGTGACATATTCGTATACTCTTCATAAGAGACATTTACAATGGTGAATATGAGGATCAAAAGGAAAAATTCATTTTGTCTTTAGCTATGGTGATTTAAACAGAGATTTAAATCGCAATAAAAAATGATACCGTATAAATTAATGGAAACTCCTTTCCACGATTGAACGGATTTACAAGTTTGAAGAAGGATAAATATTGGTCATTGCGCGAATAAATATCAACGGAAAATAAACATTCATTGCTTATATAATTCACTTGTGAAACAATTTTATCAAGTCACTCATATAATGACCCCCTCACGAAATTATATAAGTGATTCCGAGAACCGCATTTTAAATAAAAATGAACATGTTATGCCACTTTTATGTAATAAACGGTAAGTCAATATTTTGACTAATTCTAACATTAGAACTCTCGGTCGACGGATTTCAACCAAATTCATCTCTTAGTCCCGGGATAACGTTTATCCCGTTGAGCAACCCAATTTAGGCGTGTGATCGCATCACCCTACTTACCCGAGGTAACAAGGGTCCACGTTGTGGTTGCTCTAATGAACACGGGGTTCATAGGTGCTTCAATTGGTAAGGCTAAATCTTAATTTTCTTTAAACTTATGCGAGAGGTCTTGTCAATTTAGTTATTAGTTCCCTATAAGTTAACTAAGTCGGTGAATTTTGAATAACGTTTAATTGACAATCGAGAAATAAAATGCATGTTGGCGATTTTGGCATTAGCGGAAAAACATAAAGCAAGCAATTAATAAATCCTAATATGGCCACCTAGCTAATATAATTAACTAGACGATTACAAAATCGCAAACCAACTCCTTGGCCCCTTGCCTCTTCATGGAACACGCTTCAAAAAGGCATCGTCGTTTGGAATACTGACTTCGGGAATCTCCGTCTTCATAATAATTAATTACAAAAAGATAAAAATAAAATTTCTATTATACATTTGATCGAGAAAATAAAATTAAATTAATACAAACGGCGATACGAGATCGCAATTAAAATTACAACCGAATCGGTATTCCCTTACATTACGGGTAATACTGATTAAAATAATCTAGGCCATACTAGGTACAACTTGCAATAAAAATTAAATAAATGACATTCATTCATTCAAATTAAAAAACATAAATAAAATATTGTAAAAATCATGCCAAAATCGCCCTTAACACTTAGCATGCTCATTCTAACTCGGTTTTATGGATTTTATCAATTTTTAACCATTAAAAATCAATAATCAACACTTAAATCGTATTTAAGCTCAAACTAATTATCTAAACTGATTTATAACTCAAAATTAGTCCCCACTAATGTTTTTTGTATTTAATTAGTTTGAATTGATTGTATTTGCTAAATATAGAGTACATTCTGGAACATTTCCAGAAACTCAAAATTAAAACCCAAAATAAAATATAAACATCATAAAATTTGAAATAAAAAATTGTGTACATTCTGGAACATTTCTAGTACTCAAAAACCCAAAAATATTTGCCTAAAAATTTCGAATTAATTATTTTATGAACGAATAGCTTTGTATTTATCGGTTTTATCAAATAAAAACCAATAAATATAGTAAAATAGTGAAACAAATAACAAATTTTCACCAAGATGATATAAATCAGATTATAAAATGTACCAAAAAACTTCAAGACCATAAATGGACATTTCAATTTTTTGAACATAATAATCTCACTTTATCGACTTTTATCTCATAAAAATCAATAATGATGCAAAACTTCATTAAAAATCACAAACTTTTACATCCAATATTTAAAACATTCATGATAGACCATATAAAAATTTCATGACCATAATCAACATGAAACTATTTTTAGTTAACTTTTAACATAAAAAATGCATATTAAATTGATTTAAAGGCCATAAATCAAAATAAATAGCAAATCAATTCCTAAAATAACTAAATACTGACCACAACTATTTTGAGGTCAGTAGGTAATCATGCAAATCAAAAACTTTCGAGCAAACCATTTTTAACACAAATTTTCGATTTTACTCAAGTTATCGTATAACTCGATTTTAATGCTGAAAATCAACATGCATGTAACAATTGAGCTCTGATACCACATGAAAGTCCTATACCTCTAATTAGACTCCTCTTATTAGTTCATTAAATTACATTAACTTTGTGACAACCCTCGCGAATGCGGAAATATAAAACATACAAGCATGTGAATTATATAGCGGAAAATACGATATTTTAAAAACCTTTATACATGCAAGATAGAAAAATACGAGGAGTGTCAAAATATTACAAACTAAATAAAAATACCACAAGAGACGTAGTCTCTCAAAGTGTTAACAAAAGACAAAGTAATTAGCAACTAGCTAAACAACGTCTATAGGTGTTTCATCCAGGGACAACGCCCGCTAGCTCACACCCGAACCCAAAATAGCATAAGCAAAAAGCCATCCAAATCAAGCAACCTGTTCATCCATGAAAAACATGAACGCCACAGTCAGTGGGGAGTAAATCCGGGTTCTCCCAGCCATATCACATTAAACGTACATAAACGGAAATACGAAAGTAGAAGCATGCATATATAGATATACATGTGCAATACGAGAAGGATAAATAGGCAATTCAATATATA
>JAIUZE010074602.1:0-25823 GCA_022085475.1 Heliosperma pusillum | reverse complement strand
AACAGGCATCCACGGGATAAGACGTTTCCCTGAACTCATACGCGATGCTACATTTCGTATATGTAGACTAATTTTCTCCCGGTAGGACGACGATAATAATACGGTCCTAGTCTAAACCTGGCCAGACTCTCGGAATAAGACGTGTTCTGATTCGACATGTGGTAAGACGTTCCACATCCAAGACTCGGTCTTACAATATATATGCCGAGTACCCCAAATTCGGTAGATCAACTCACGAAAGAGGCGGAAAAGAGCTCAAGCCTGACATAACAAGCGGTACGCTACATGCAAAAAACACCACCTCGCAAGTACACAACATTTGACGGCCGGGTCGATCAACGCATAGCGTTCAACTCCCAACCACGTCGTCGTATGCCCACTACACATGCAATTAAGCAGTAGGATACCTCTCCGTTCCGACATTCCAGCCTTACGAACGGGAAGGTAGCCAAGGAAATGAGAGTACAAAGCACAAGACAAAATAATGCTCAAACCGTAACATTTGTAAAAACCGACTCAAAGGGGAACATACCAAAAACCGTCACAAAACATGTGATACAAGCGAAAGAAATATCATATATCCAAAACATGAATATTTAAGTCACTATGTAAAATTATACGATAAACGAATCATGCGAACTAATATGAATTACGAGTTTTAGAGATTTTATAAGAAAAATACAGCCGTGTTCCAGGCCGGTGTGGAGGGAGGCGGCCGGTACCCCGGCTCGGAGCACAACTACACACAAAACACAAGTTTGGAAACTAACTAAAACAAGGGTCCACTTCAAACGGTCATAACTAGAGTTCTATATATGGGAATGCAGAAATTCCAAGTTGAGGTGATAGCTTATCCTCTTACGGTTCTAACGAGTGGTCACAAGCCCAAACAAAGCAAGTAACGAGGGAGATATGATCATTCTACGAAAAAGGGTCGGTGCAGTGAATTCCCAGCCGGGCACTGAACCGGCAGCCGGCCCTTCGGCCAGGACTACTTCCTACCCGAGAACAACATACACAAGTTCCATCATTTTCAATTCTCCTAATTCACTTCTAATAATTATCAACCATCAATATTCATCATCAACAATCATCAAATAACAACAATCATCATCAATAACATGAATCCAAAGCTTACTAATCGTATTCTAAATACGAGTTCTAACATATAAAGCATGTAAAACACGTAAATGATATCGAGTACCCCTTCACCGTTACCTTTACGCGTCTTTAAACGATTACTAAGCCTTCCTAATAGTCTCCACCTACAATTAGGTAATAAAAGATGAATATCATTCACCTTGAGAAAGACGGATAATTTAAAAAGCGAGAAAGACGGTAATTTTATTACCAATACGGATAGAGGAAGCTAAGAGGGGAAGAATAAGACGAACTTACGTGAATTCTATCAAGGAACGAAGGAGCTAGGATGATTCAAAGATCGAAAAATGGATGGAGGCAAGGGTTTGATATTTGCTTAAGAAGGAAGTAATGTGAAATGTGTTTGTGTAATGAATTAGGTTAAGGAGGGAGTGTGATATTTATAAAGAAAAAGTCAACAAAAGTCAAAGACGACTCAAAAGTAAAGAAAAGTCAAAGACGACTCAAAAGTCAAGAAAAGTCAAAGACGACTTAAGACGGGATTCTCATGGAATCTCGCGGAAATTCCAAATACGAACTCGGAAATTCTAAATTCGACTCGGAAAATTAAATTTATTAAATTTACGAATAAAACTAAAATTCGCTGAAAAGTGTCCGTAAAATATTTTTACTAGAAAAATAGGGTACATTTCCGGGTGTTACAAACTTAATGATTTAGGATCTAATTATCATGCATGCAAATATAAAAGCATAAATATATAGATAAGATAAAATTTCCTTACAATGAGAAATTTTCGGTTAAATAGGGGCACAATAAGAACTCTTTTGATTTGGGTCAGTTTTTAATAAAGTACCTCTAAATTTCCGGAAATTAGATCTAATTTTCGGAAATAATTTTCGGAAATTTCGACTAACATCAAATACTGACGGAAATTCCATCAGTAAAGTCAAACTTAGTTTGACTTAAGTTTGACTTTACAGACGAAATTTCCGTCAGTACCTATTCTTACATCAGTCAACCCTTCCCTCTGTCAAACAATCATGTGACGGAAATTCCGTCAGTAATCTCTAAATACTGACGAAGTTTCTTTAAATACGAAATCAGACCATCGTCTCCCTCATTCCCCCAATTCGTTTTTTCCCTTTAACCTAATACCCAATCCCCAAATCTGACAACCACCACCTCCTACCACCACCTCTGACTACTCCCTCCTACCACCACCAACTGACGGAATTTCCTTGGTAAGTTTCTTTTGATCCTTCATTTAATTTATCTCTTTTCTCCTTTTAATTTTAACTCCATCTTTCTTTATTTATTTGTTCTAAATCCGGCGACGACCACCACTACCTACCTCCGACGACGACCACTGTCCCTTGACGTCGCTGCCTTTCACCGTGCTTGCTTATTTTTATCATTAGGTAAAATATTTACCTTTATTTCAATTCCTCCCTCCGTCTTAATCATTTGTTTGTCTTTAATTGACTTAGGATAGTAACCATTATTGTTTTTGATGATGAAATTATTGTTGTTGTTAGTTAATTTGATTGTCTTTAATTGATTTAAGATAGTAGCTAATTATTGGCTTAATCATGTTCAATTGAGCTAATATAAATGTTAGTAGCTAATTATTACATGTGTTGTGGATGATAAATTATTACATGTGTTGATATTGACTTAGTACCCGTTCAAAAATTACTCGTTAGGAGTAATTTTTGAATAGTCCCCGTTTTGGGACTGTCTTTCTACGTTTCAAGTCACTTAGGTAGTAAACACATAACTTGTGATTTATTAATGAGGAAAGAGTTCGGTAACAATTCCTTTAATGTTCTCTAAATGCATATGTTGAGTAAATATTTATTCAACATTGTGTATTTAGAGAACAAAGGGGAATTGCTACCGAATGTTTTCCTCATTAATAAATTACAAGTGGTGTTTGCTAGATACTTGAAACGTAGATTGATGGGTTTAGGTTGGAGTGATAAGGACCCAACTGAAGAAAATTAATTTTACTTGTTAATATATATATTGGTAATAATAAATGTTTAATTTATTGTGTGTGATTATTGATTATCATTGTTGTTAATTAAGATAATTTATTTACATAACATATATATATATATTGAAATGTAGATACATAATAACATAAAAAAATTAGAACCACGGTGGATGTATGAAAGATTAGACGAAAAAAAGAAACCCAAGTTGATATTTGCAAATGGGGTGAAAGAGTTTATTGAATTCACGGAACAATCTAGTGAGTATAAGGATTTAGGCGGTGAAATGAGGTGTCCATGTAAGAAATGCGAAAACATAGTTTTTAAATAAAAAAGGGAGGTTCAAAATCATCTATGGACGAATGATTTTACTGATAATTATTATGTATGGAAGTATCACGGTGAGAAACTGGCTACCGCAGAGAGTTCGACTTGTATCGTAGTTAGTGAGAATCCTTACCGGGAGTTGGCTGAAGATTCATTACGTGATAATGTTGAACCAATTATGGAAGCTCGACTTAATCCCGACTTCCTTAGCGATGAAGAAGTTCGCTATACCCTACATCCCCAAGTTTCATCCTTTTTTAGAATGTTAAATAAAGCCGAACAACCAGTGTATGAGGGAAGTAGTATGATTTTGTTGCAAGCGGCTGCTAGGTTGATAGTACTCAAATGTGAGAACAACTTATCTCTTAGAGGAGCCAATGGTTTTATGTTGTTCATTAGTGACATTATTCCAAAAAATCATCAAATGGCGCGCAATTTTCAAGAGAATAAGAATTTCCTTAAGGGACTCCAACTACCCCATGTGAAAATCGATGCATGTCCTACCGGTTGCATGCTTTTTTGGGAAGAAAATGCTAATCTTGAGCAATATACCAAATGTCATGCCTCTCAGTATAAAGGCAAAAAGAATTTAAGTGGCCGGAAGCGAATACCTTGTAAACAACTGACTCATTTCCCGCTTGCGCCAAGGTTACAACGACTATTTGCAACCAAACACATAGCAGGTGAGATGAGTTGACAACATAAAAACTCTCGATTAAGAGAAAGAGGGACAATGGCACACCCAAGTGATGGAGACGCGTGGAAACATATCGATAGAGAGCATCCAGAATTTGCAAGTGAGCCTCGCAATGTTCGCCTAGGTTTGTGTACAGATGGATTTTCACCTTATGGCCAATTCGGGAAGTCTTACTCGTGTTGGCCCGTGATTGTCACCCTGTACAACTTACCCCCTTAGTTATGCAAGAAGAGGCAATATATGTTCTTATCTATGATCGTTCCAGGTCCTAGTAACCCTAAAGCAAAATTGGATGTCTACCTCCAAACGTTGATCACAGAGTTGAAAGAACTTTGGGAAACTGGTGTGGATACCTACGATGTCTCTAAGAAACGTAATTTTCAATTAAAAGTGGCATTACTGTGGACGATCAATGATTTTCCTGCATATGGCTTGCTTTCCGGTTGGTCCATAGCCGGATACCATGCTTGTCCTTATTGTCTTGAAAAAGATCCTAAATCCTTTTTTCTTAAACATAGTCGAAAGGTTTGTTCGTTCGATTGTCATCATACTTTCTTGAAACCTGATCATCCTTTCCGCAACAATTTTAAGCATTTTCTAAAGAATAGGAAAACTGATAATACCACAACTGCAATCAAATTAACCGGTGCTGAGGTCTGGGATTCGGTAAAAGGTTTACCAAAAGTTGTCGAGTCTTCTGCTGAAGAAATGAAAAGATTGAAAGATGACAAAACTGAAGGTTGGTGGAAACAAAGCATATTCTGGGAACTTCCTTATTGGAAGACATTGTTGATTCGTCACAACTTAGATGTTATGCACATTGAGAAAAACTTTTTTGAACAGCTTCTCAACACAATGATGAATGTAATAAAGAAAACTTCATTTGGCCCTAAGGGTAAAGCTGACTTTCTTGAGTATTGCTTGAAACGACCCACATCATCTAGGTTTTTTTTAGAGACAGCGGAGAAGAAGGCTCTATGCGAATGGGTTGCTAGTTTGAAATTCCCGAATGGTTATGCTTCAGATTTGAGTCGGTGTGTTAACCATAGAAATTTGGTGTTGCATTCCATGAAAAGTCATGATTGTCATGTCTTTATGGAACGGTTACTTCATGTTGCATTGAAACATTTTCTCCCGACAAATTCTTGGAATGTTATAACTGAGATAAGCCAATTTTTTAGAGACTTGTGTACTTCTACGATTAAGTTGATTCCATGGAACATTTAGAGTCAAACATTGCGGAGATATTATGCAAGTTAGAAATGATATTTCCCCCTTCTTTCTTCAATTCCATGGAGCATTTACCTATTCACTTACCTTATGAAGCGAAGGTTGAAGAACCTATTCAATATCGATGGATGTATCCATTTGACAGGTTCCTTAGAAAAAAGAAGGTTGGCAACAAAGCTCGGGTCGAGGATTCTATATGTAACGCTTTTTTGTTAGAGGAAATTTCAAATTTTTGTTCCCTATATTTTGAAGATCACATTGACACAAAAGCGAAGGACTTGGAGGTTGCTGTGAATTCCGATAACCAACTAGATTCAAATATACCCGAGTTGTTCAATGATGACTTGGGAAATACTACCGGGAAATGTATACCGAGGTACTTAAATGAAAAAGAGTTTGAAGAAGCTCATTTTTATGTGCTAAGAAACTGTGGGCAATTTTGAGAGACTTATGAAAAGTAAGTTATTGATTCATTATTACACAATTAATTTTTAATAGTAAAATTAATTCATTATTATATTATAGGAAATACGTACATTATTACTAATTAAAACATGTCATGATGTCACGTCTTATAGGGATTTTGAGAGGTACATCAAACTCACATATCCTGATGTCACGTCTTATGATGATGTTTGGACCAAACATGACAAAACAATTTCGAAATGGTTGGGAAATGAAATAAGATCACATTTAAATTTCTTATTAACTAATATTGAGAAGATAACATCTTAATATAATTAATATATTGTTTTATTCATATATAGGCTTATAGATTGAAGGATCCTTTAATAATAGTTCTATCAGGGGGGTCCAAGTAACTGGGTGAGGACCTGGAGAAGATATGCTATCAATGGCTATAAATTTCGTGCTTTTAAAGAGGGAGTTGATGATCCGAAAGCTACTACAAGCAATGGGGTTTGTGTGAGTGCTACTGAAGGGTTGGACTACTACGGAACCCTTAATGAAGTAGTTGAGCTTTCTTATTATACCGAGCACAGGATTTATAAGGCCATATTGTTTAAATGTGATAGGTTTGATAATTCCCCACAAGGAGTTAGTATCCATAAGGTATACGGACTTGTCGATGTAAACTTAAAAAAAGAAACTTCGTAGACATAACCCATTCGTGGCAGCTTTTCAAGTCGATCAAGTGGGTATGCTCCTTATCCAACCACTAAGAAAGATAATCAATGGTCCGCAGTTTTTAATATCAAGTCAAGATCGGATGTTGATGCTCATGTTGACGAAATTGTCTTCCAAGAAGATGTGGTTGTCAGTAGTCAGTCAATTTCACCAATTTTGGTGGAAGAGACACAAAGTGAGGATGAATATGAAGTGGTTGTTGAAAGGGGTGAAGGGGAATATGACAAGGACATCGGTGAAGAAAAGGAAAAAGATGATGAAGATGAAGAAAGTCAAGAAGTGCAAAAATGAGGAAGATGAGGAAGAAGTCGGAATGCTTTTTTCAGATGATGAAAATTTGTTGATTTGTAGTGATAGTGATAGTGAGAGTCACTAGTTGTAATTCTAAATTAGTGATAATAATCTATATGTACAAAAGTATGAATTTAGTCAAAATACAATTAATCAAATTTGAAACTTTGCATTGTAATTCAAAAATTTTGCTCACGGTTTTATATATTGAACTACCTAACAATTTCCATTCTATATAGCTTTTACTTATTGCAAGTGGGTTTATAAACCGGCTCATAGGTAACACTAGTCGATCTCGTCCTGATGATGATGAGGAGAACGAGGAGGAGGCGGCCTCGGACCACCACGAGCAAGAGCAAGAGCAGGTTACGATGCCGACTACGCAACAGGAGGGGACGCGGGTTATTCTCTCTCGCAATCCTGACATAGGCCATTGGTAAGTGTCTCATATATAGAAAACTTTTATTATCGCTAACTTTATTTTATTAAACTTTTTACGCTAACTTTTATTATAACTTTTATTATCGCGTTCGTTCTTATATGTATCTTTTTCAGGTGGGATGACAAGCCGATCAAGCAATACACTACTTGGTCTTTCATTCGTACCATCGGCCGGGAGTACTTCACCAAATGGAGTGAAGCGAGCAATTCGCAGCCTAGGCGGATGTACGAATACTTTCAGGTATATTTTATTACGGTTCTAGCTATTACTAAAAAGTAAATATTTTCTTTCAAAACGTGATGATGTACGATTTTAGCAATTACTAACAAGTTTGTTTATGATGAAATAGAATCATGTGAACTCGGTCGATCCGAACTACGACCCAAAGCCTGAATGGCAGAAACAGGTCACGAGGCGGATTACCTCACTTGTTGGTGGCCTCAAATATAACAAAAAAAAAAGCCGGATAGGGTGCCTGAATCTTGGTGCGAAACCATTAGAAAAAGGGCCGAAATCAATCCCGAATTTGCCAATAAGTCCAACATAAACAAGGTAAAGAGACGGTCAGGTGGCGAGAAAACTTTGGGCACCCAAACTCTAGGCCGGAAGAGTTGTTCCGATGCATTTCAAGAATTGGTACGTTCTTTATTTATTCCTTCAAAAATTGCATATTATGAAGGATTAATATTGTCGATATACCACTTAATGTTTTTATACTACTTTAAGGTTGATCCTACGCCGTACAAGTTGTTTCATAAAACAAAGAAAAACAAGAAGGGCGAGTGGGTTAATCCTAGAGCTGCTCAGACAAACGTAAGTTTGTCTAATTATTACTAAGGATTTTTTTACATCCAACTTTAATACTATTTATTAGCTTTGTTTTGTTTTTATCATTTTAATGTTTTTAATTATACAACTTTTTTTTGTTTTTTCAGGAAGCTTACACTGAAGAAATGAGTCAGCCAATGCCAACTGGCGAAACCCTAGACGAGTTCCATGCATATTATGAAGCTGCAAATGGATTCGATAAGAAGTCGAGGCTATTCGGGATGGGAGGCAAGAGGAAAGAAGTGTGGTATGATCCACCATGCAACAAAATTGCATAACTACCGGAGTTTAAACAAGTTATGGAAATATAAGGGTTTTCTTAAGATTGCATAACTATTTTCTAAAACTTAAATAAGAGTTTAAGTACTCTGTTGTGCGGAAGCGTTGATACATTATGTTGGGCCTCTGCTGCACCTGTGACCACGATCCATAATAGTACGATATTGTTTGCTTTGGGACAAGCCTTCATGGATTTACTCTTGGGCTCCTTTCCAAAAGGCATCGTACTATTATATTTGTGGACACTTATAAAGATATTTTTTCACCTTTATTCTACCGATGTGGGACATGAGTTTGCACCCTAAAAATCCGCCCCTCAAAGCAAGTACCATCATCTTGACTCGGACCTTGACTTCTATGGAGGACCTCTTCACACCATACATCCCCAACTTCTAGACACCATTAGCATCACCAAGTCTTGACCACCTCCCCTAAATTAACCGACACACCATAAGTCTCTTTAGGGGTCCATCGTCTCCTTCACAAAACATGTGCGATACATGCGTACCAAACTCCTCTACATCCAATATACCCTGAACTGGTTCCACACACCACTTTTTTGCCTTCATTAAGCCCCAACCCACCTCGTCGAGCCGCTGACAATCTTCTCTTGGACGCCCTGTCTCATCGTCGTGAGACCCATATCGCCTTCACAAGCATATTAGGTCTCCGTCGCGCTAGTAGGAGTTTCACGCCTTATAGTGTAAGTCACCTTTCAAGTCTTGGGCCTGATGCTTTTTTTTTCTTGTGCCTAGCTCAAGTTGAACCTTGGGGTCTGATACCACTTGTTTTGCGGAGCGTTGACACCTTATGTTGGACCTCTGCTGCACCTGTGTCCACGATCCATATTAGTACAATATTTTCCTCTTTGGGTCAAGCCCTTACAGATTTACTCGTGGGGCGCCTTCCCAAAAGACCTCGTATGATGATATTTGTTGACAATTATAAAGATCTTCTTTCACCTTTATTCTACCGATGTGGGATATGAGTCATCACCCTAACAATATTGTTATAACGGAGGTGTCCCATTACCCACAATAATTAGTTGATTAGGTAGATAAGAACAAAATATAGCGAATAACAAATAAAGATGACACACGGATATACGTGGTTCACCAGTCAAATAATTGGCTACATCCACCCTGAAAGAGAACAAATTTCACTATTCTGGAGTTAATATTACAATAGTAGACTGGTATATACACGCGCTATTAAGAGCCAAAACTAAACCCAATACTAACAACAAATATAGTAATCTCAAATGGACAAAAGAGATTACCCAGACGAGATAAAGGATAAATGATCTTGAGGCCATCAAAATCCGAACAGACTCCTGTGATCTCCAAATTCAGAAAACGCCAATCTACTTGATTTCGGAATAAACTGAAACTTCCTCCTCATAGGGAACCTCACAAATCAACTGCCATAAAATTGTGTTCATAAATATTATCTCCACTTCCTTCATTAACCTAGACTAATACAAATATTTTTTAAAAATTTATTTTACCGTAAAATAAAAGAGCTAGACTAATTAGAAACAAAGATGTTGAGTTTATGGATCCAATACTTAACAGGGGGAGGGGGTGAATTAAGTACCTTTTAAAAGTTTTAACACACAACTCGTAACTTATCTATTCTGAATCAGCACTCAGGCAGATTATACAGTTCAGCAAACTGTTTAAACAATGGATATTGTGCAGTACTGATTCGAACAGATTTGTGAATGAATCGAAATGCAAGAAAACAAAATAACCATTAAACAACAATAGTACGAAGCGATTTTTAAGTGGTTCGACCTGCTCTCTAAAGGTCTACGTCCACTATCTCTCTTATTAATATCTTCCTTACAACCCGATTACAAAGAAGACCCCCACAATCAACCCGATTGTGCGACTCTAGTACAACCCCGTACCCCAATAAATCTTTCACTCACAAATATGAAAATTACAACTTTCATTGTCTCCTTATATGGTTCACAAGTTTGAACAATGGAGAACAATATTTGCCTAGAGATGAAAATGAATAAGCACTTGAAAATAGTTCAATCTAGGCATGACCTTTTTTAAAAGTGAAACTAATTTTTTTTGCAAAATAATTTTCTCAATTATAATCTGCATATGAATTTGAAGTGTATGCTCTCAAAAAGGTTAATTATTTCTGAAAAATCTCAAACATATTTATTGAAGAGAATGTCAAGTTATGGACTCTCCAAAAATAAAAGAAATATAAAATATTCAAAAGATATGGCAATATTTTTTATCCTTATTTTATCTTAAACTCCCTTTAAAATAATACCTTGTTCTACTAAGATATTCTTCTTGTTGTTCAAGTATATCTTAGAAGAGATACTAAAGAATATCAATCAGAATAAGTCGTTCAAAATTGGTTAAATTAGAAAAGGATCTTTGCATGAAGATTCCGAAAACAATTCCATTGTGCCTTATGAACTTGCTCTGAATTGAACAGTCCCTGGTACTGTTTAATTGTAACACCCGCAAATGTACCCTATTTGTATCTTAAAAATATTATACGGATACTTTTCAGCGAAATTTAGTTTTAGTTTAGAATTTAATTTCCCGTGTCTATTTTAGAAAATCCGAGTTCGTTTTCGGACTTTACGCGAGATTCCGAGTAAGTTACGTCTTAAGATATTTATGGGCTTTTCCATGACTTTTTCCACTTACTCCTTCATATACTCCCTCACAACCCTAACTCCCTCATTCAATCTTCTTCTTCTTCCTCACCAAGTAAACACCAAAACCTAGCCTCCATATTTGCTCAAGTCTTAATATCGATCCTACGCCTTCATTTCTCGCTCAAATTCATTAGAGTTCGTCTTATTCCTTCCCTCTCATCTTCCTCTATCCGTATTGGTAATAAAATTACCGTCTTTCTCGCTTTTCAATTTATCCGTCTTTCTCAAAGGTGAATTATATTCATCTTTTACTATCTAATAATAGGTGGTGACCTCCAAGACCCCGACAAAGACTACTTCTTGATAGAAGAGGACATCGACGCGGATTGAAGACGCGAAAAGGTAACGGTGAAGGGTTACTCGATATCATTTACATGTTTTAATGTGTTTTCTATGTTAGAAATCGTATTTAGAATAAGTTAGTAATCATAGGATTTGTTTTGTTGATGATAGTTGTTGTTAGTTGATAATTGATATGAGAATCGATGGTTTGTGATGATAAATGATGATTGTTGTATATTGAACCTTAGGAAAAGTAGTGATTTTCGTGAATGAAGGATCGCGTGCCCGAGACAGGACGCTGGCAGCGTCGTGGGACGCTGGCAGTGTTGCCTGGCGCTGGCAGCGTTTCTTGCTGCCAGATTTTCCCAAAGTTGAACCTTTGAAGTTTATTCCCGCCTTGACTTTCCTTGACCCTTTGGACTTAGTTTTCTTGCATTGATTATTTGTTTTTAGCCCACTCCAAATTTTCGGGTTTGGGTCTCGGGTCTCGGGTTTGACTTTGACTTTTGTTGACTTTCGGGTTTGACTTTGAATATTAATGTTTCGAATGTATGATAATCCTTTCGCTTGTATCGCATGTGTTGTGACGGTTTTTGATATTTTCCACTTTGAGTCGGTTTTACAAATGTTACGGTTTGAGCACTAATTTCCTATGTGCTTTGTACTCTCATTCCCTTGGCTACCTCCACGTTCGTAAGGCTGGAATGTCGGAACGGGGAGTGTATCCTTACTGCTTAATTGCATGTGTTAGTGGGCATATGATGACGTTGTTGGGAGGCGAACGCTTTGCGTTGATCGACCCGGCCGTCAAATGTTGTATACTTGCGAGGTCGTGTCATTTGCATGTAGCGTACCGCTTGTTATGAGGCTTGTGCTCTTTTCAGCCTCTTTCGTGAAGGTTGACCGAATTTGGGGTACTCGACGTCTATGATTGACCGAGTCTTGGATGCGAAATGTCATCGCATGTCGAATCGGAAAATGTGATTCCGAGAATCTGGCCAGATTTAGACTAGGACCGTATTATGATCGTCGTTCTACCGGGAGGAAATTAGTCTACATATACGAAATGAATTGAATCGTGTATGCGTTCAGGGAATATATCTTATCCTGTGGATGCCTTTTAATCATACTTGCATGTACACTGTACTAGTGCGTGGCATTTACCGTGAGAGATGTCGTCAACGTATTGTACGTTTGGTTGGATGATTATATGATTGATTATTCATGATCTTTGGTTGACTTGGCATGGTTTGTTTGTCGAGTCTCAATCTTATTAAACTTATGCCGCTAACGGTGAGATGCAAGCCCTAGTGAGTGTATGGTTGCCTAAGAGTGTCTTCCCCAAGTCTATTTATAATCTGATGTGTACAGTTCATATGTCGAGTTCTATCTTATCAAGTGTATGCCACTAACGGTGCGATGTAAGCCCTAGTAAGTGTACAGTTGCCTAAGGGTGTCTTCCCCGAGTCTTTCTATAATATGATGGTTACGGTTTTGTACTTCATGTATCGATATTCTTATATATATTGAATTGCCTACTTATCCTTCTCGTATTTCACATGTATATCTATATATGCATGCTTCTACTTTTGTATTTCCGTTTATGTACGTTTAATGTGATATGGCTGGGAGAACCCGGAGTTACTCCCCACTGACTGTGGCGTTCATGTTTTTCATGGATGAACAGGTTGCTTGATTGGATGGCTTTTTGCTTATGGTATTTTGGGTTCGGGTGTGAGCTAGCGGCCGTTGGCCTGGAAGAGTCACCTCTAGACGTTGTTTAGCTAGTTGCTAATAACTTTGATGTTGGATAGCCATTTTGAGAGACTACGTCTCTTGTAGTATTTTATATTTTGGTTTGTAATTATTGACATTCCTCGTACCTTTCTATTTGAATGTAAAAAGTTTTAAAAACACCGTATTTTCCGCTATATTAATCATATGCTTGTATGTTTTATTTCCGCATTCGCGAGGGTTGTCACAGTTTAATTCAGATGAATCAAGAAAAACTTAAACTTTTCACCTTTACATTTAGCTAAACATCAATGAAGGACATGATCGATGCTTCAAGGTTCTTCCATGTCAAATGTCGATCCTTGTAAGCCTGTTATAACTCATATCTCGCAAACACACATTAATCAAGGGGGCAAATAATATATTAAGGACTTGTCATCATCAACGAATGTGGTTGAACAAATTCTCCCTTTGATGATGACAAGTCCCTAGAGACAAGTTCCCCTTCAAGACAAGACTAGTAAGACAATAATAATCATGACAATAGATAGAAATAGGAAACAGTCTAAGATTAGCATAGTTGAAATGAACCTTTAGTTTTTGAAACGCAAAGAGGAAAACTTCATAGTCAAAGGTCTAAAGATTAGTAGCTACTAGGTATGAGATCCACCACTATTTCCCCCTCTTGACATCATCAAAAAGAGAACGAGAGTAAAAATAGTCAACGCACACCCATTGCCACAAAGACAAGTAAATAGCTACCGACACACAGTTCGCATAGACATCGTAATAACTAGTTCAAAACAACCAACGAGAGCACAATATACAAACACATCCACAAAAAAGAAAAGGCAATACATGGGTTAGGCTAAGTTAAAAGAATAGGTCGAGGAAGGGCAAGTTATAAAGGGTAAGGGAGGGTTTATGTTAAGTTAGAATTGATTTGAGTATGAGTATAAAGATTACATGAGATATCTAAACTTCGTGAAAGAATTGTGTAGCAAAAGATCAAGATACATGCATATGAAGTTTTGAAAAACATGAAAAACGTAAGAGATTTAAAATCAATGAGGAACTAAATCATCACATAGTGCTCATATTCCTCCTTCTTCTTCTTCTTGTTTTTTATTTTCGTTCTTTCTTTTTTTTCGCCTTTCTTCACTTTCTTTTTTTTCATCACTTTTTTTCTTCCTTTTTTTTTCATCATTTTTTTAAGCACTCTCTCATTTCTCATAAGAACTTATATTGTAATGAGAATCTCCATAAAAGTTTATTGCAACATAAAAAAATCCCCGATGAAAGTGCAAGATGAAAACATGTGCAAATATCATTATCGTATTAAAGAATAAAAGAAACTCAAGTGCAATATACTCAAACCAAAATCAATTAGGTGAAGGTGTATGATGCGAGTCGTTATACACCAAAAATAAAATCCTAAGTCTACTAACTAAGAAGATAGCGGAAGTAGGGTCGATCTCCACAGGGTGGAAACTAACTAACTGTAATCTAAATCTGCCAGTCACAATCTAGGGGTTTTGAATTAGTTTTAAACTAACTATATAATATTTAAAGGAAGAGAAATAAAGATAGAGATTAATACAAAATAAATCAGATAAAAGAGAAATATGCTAGGATTCGGTCTACTGCAATATCGGCACCTACAGGTCAACTAAGTCAGTCAATCTATCAATGAGAAGGGCAATGGTGTTCTCCTCTCGGTCTCAAACCACCCTTGGGATTTTCCTAATTAACTCTCGTCCTCTTAAGAGTCACCTATCAATTCTAAGCAAGCCTTTCCCTTCCAATCTCTCGATCCAGGTCGGGGTTAACTAGCTAGCTAGTCTCCTGCGTGCACTCATTCGACTAGCCTCAATTAAATTGCTTAGATTAATTCTCAGATTCAAGACTAACTAAAATAGTTTATCCTATAATGCCATTACTACAGTTTTCCTCATCCTAACATACAAGGGAATTACCTACGCAGGCTATTAATGATGCTGATAAAGACGATTGAACATATGACATTAAACATGATATAATCGTGATTAACAAGCATAAAAACAATAACGCAGCAATTAAGAAAGGTGAACAGTAATCAAGACTAAAATAAATATTAAGAATAAAGGAGAGAAAGAGTTTACAATCTTAGCAATTCCGGCGTAAAGAACAAATCTACGTCGACAATAAACCCGAACGTAAACTTAAGAAAGTTCAGAAACTAATGGTGCAAGATTAATGTTCTGCTATGTAAATGATAATTAATGATAATGAATGCCTCCGTAATGACGAAAATAAGAGTCTTATATAATGCATAACACAACTCTAAACCCTAATTAGTCTACGGACTTAAGGCCCATGATAGGTTCCACTCGATCGAGGGAAAATACCCTTCGGTCGAGGTCTTTATTTGAGGAATTCAGTTGATCGAGTCCTTCATCCACTCGATCGACCAACTCTTCAACAGCTGCCACTCGATCGAGCAAATGACAGCTCGATCGAGGTCTTCTTCACTTCAACTCTCCTCGATCGATCAAATGTATAGTCGATCGATGTCTTCTGGCTTGTCATGTAACGTTGGTCATGGCCTCGGACTTGATTGTAAGCGGGTTCACGCTTTCCCATGCAAGAGCTTTTGTTCCGTTCCTTCCATTCTCCTAAATGCATGCAAAGTAGACTACTTTGGCTCGGTTTCGCTACTACGCAGCTTGTACCTACAAAATGGTAATGAAAGTACAAAGTAGCCAAATAGGGGCATATAGTTACATAATATCACTTAAATGACATAGAAATGCGTGCATAAATGGACTAAAAAGTCTATATAAAATACACGCATCAAACTTCCCCAAACCAAACCTTTGCTTGTCCTCAAGCAAACTAAATGCTGATATATGGAACTAAATAAACCTAGGGGAATGGAGTAAGTCTCAGGGCTAGCTACAAGTCAATGCTAAACAGTTTAATGCACTCATTCAATCACTACAAAGCTTAATACGAAAGTGAACGAATTTATACAATCTTGGAAATAAATTAGACTTTCGACCTGCAAGACTCAACCAAATTCGGACTCTCACGGGTCACTCTTCTCTCAACAAGCAAATGGTAAGTAAATATGTATAAGAAAGAGAGAAGAAAATATAGTCACTCACCTAGACTACGACCGACACAACATGCATCGCTAACTAATATGAAAGATGATTCAAGCACCGTGCACATGCATAACCACCGTTCAAGGACTATCACGTGCCGAACATTTGCAAGGATATGGATATGTGACGCTAATTGGTAAGAAGGGGAAAAACAATTAATGGAAATGTGAGGGTAAATAGCCAAGCTAGTTCCTAACAAGACCGTAATAGAACTCGTTTCATCTTCCAACAATCAAAAACTAAGCTCGATGCCTTAACAAATCTAGGCATATACAACACAAATCCCTTAAAACACCTCGACAAATAATAATAAGCATAGGAGGTGTAAATAACAAAAACTTCAGCCAATTATTTTTTCTGATTATATAATTTTTCATTTTTCATTTTCTTTCTTTTTTTTTCTTTCTTTCTTGGCTGATCGAGGAAAAACCTCTCGATCGAGTGAAATAAGTCACTCGATCGAGGCAACAAATAACAGCACCTGCTCGATCGAGCTACAAGCTGCTCGATCGAGGCACTATTCAACACTTCTCTTCTTTTTCTCGCAAATACCCACTCCAATCAATGAAAACGAGCCAAAACCTGACACAACGGTAAAATATACCTCGACTACTAAACTAGCTCGGCAAAGGTAGGCTCAGTTTTAGAATGTAGTTAAGGGCAACAGGCAGATATGGCTTTTTGTGGAGTTAATGGGGTAAATGAGGAAAAGGGAGATGCAAATATTCTCAAAACACGTAATACCGACCACGAACCCAATGCGTGCAGGCAATAAGAAATCAAAGTTCATATACAAGCAGATGACACGAGATATGGGGAGTAACTACTCTCATTCCTAGATAAACTGGTCATAAATGTCACCAGTTATTGGCTCTAAAACTCAGAATATAAAAGTAGTTTGCCAAAACGTTGAGTCAAGTCTAATGATCAAATTTGAATTCCAAGACAAAATTCAATAGTTCACTACTTCGATTTTACTAAGTAAGTCAAGAAAGGTGCAAGGAATAGCATAAAATAGACTTGTAGTGCAATTTCATCATGAACAAGACTCCAATCCGACTCGACTATATGCAAAAAATAAACGTGATATCTTTTATTTTTTCAAAAAAAAAAATTTCTAATTAACATGAATTGTAAACGTGAATGCAATACAAATGCAAATGCAGACGCAAAAGGATGCAAAACACCTCCCCAAACCAAAACAGTCAATGTCCTCATTGGTTACAGCACAATAGCATATAAGGGAAAGGGAAACACAACCTAATTCATGTTCCTAAGGGATGAAATATATATAAAGAAAGGAAAGAACAAAATAAACAGAAAAACTCACAAGACAATAGCTTCCCCAAACCAGCATAAAACTGGGGGTCGATCGAGTAGAAATTCTACTCGATCGAGAACATTTTCAGGCGGGATCGCTCGATCGAGTAGTTCTTCTTTACTCGATCGAGGACTCTCTTAATTGCACAGCCTACGACTTTTAGCACTTGATTTCCGCTTCTTTTTCCTGCAAAACGATGCCAACCGATACCCAAAAAAAATACCAAAAAATGTCTAACAGGAAAGGTAAATTATTTATCTAAACTACGGATTATTACGCAACGTCTAATCTAAGTAAATAGTCTAATTGTCTAATTGTCTAACGAAAACGTAATAAATTGTTTTTTACAAATTGCACGGGGTTGTAAACCCGGCTAATAACCAATTAGTTTTGTGACAAGGCCACCGTCAGGCCTTTGAATTGCGGAATTACCCTCAGCTGCGGTAATTTCCGACTTCTTTTTCCACACATGCGATATTTTCTTGGAGTCTAGCTCCACTTCCAAATCACTCGGAAACGTAATGTGAGGCATCTTCGCTGGTATGGTAGTCTCAACAGTCGAATCTACCTTGAAAATACAACTGTCGAAGACGGAGTCAGGAGTACTCAAGTCTCCCTCCTGAACAGTCTTATCTAACCCTCTCTTTCTGCGTAAGAAGGTTCTTTCGGGCTCTGGATCAGCTTCCACTAACTCGAGCCTTTGGGACCTGCGCATACACAACTATAGAGAGAAAGATAAGAACAGTCTTAAGGAATTAGAAATTCCTTAAGACGAGGCAGAAATAAATAAACAGAAATTTAAATTGCCTCCCCGTCAACGGCGCCAAAATTTGATGCGAGTCGTTATACACCAAAACTAAAATCCTAAGTCTACTAACTAAGAAGATAGTGGAAGTAGGGTCGATCTCCACAGGGAGGAAACTAACTAACTGTAATCTAAATCTGCCAGTCACAATCTAGGGGTTTTGAATTAGTTTTAAACTAACTAAATAAGATTTAAAGGAAGAGAAATAAAGATAGAGATTAATACGAAATAAATCAGATAAAAGAGAAATATGCTAGGATTCGGTCTACTGCAATATCGGCACCTACGGGTCAACTAAGTCAGTCAATCTATCAATGAGAAGGGCAATGGTTTTCTCCTCTCGGTCTCAAACCACCCTAGGGATTTTCCTAATTAACTCTCGTCCTCTTAGGAGTCACATATCAATTCTAAGCAAGCATTTCCCTTCCAATCTCTCGATCCAGGTCGGGGTTAACTACCTAGCTAGTCTCTTGTGTGCACTCATTTGACTAGCCTCAATTAAATTGCTTAGATTAATTCTCAGATTCAAGACTAACTAAAATATTTTATCCTATCATGCCATTACTACTGTTTTCCTCATCCTAACATACAAGGGAATTAGCTACTCATGCTATTAATGATGCTGATAAAGACGATTGAACATATGACATTAAACATGATATAATCGTGATTAACAAGCATAAAAACAATAACGCAGCAATTAAGAAAGGTGAACAATAATCAAGACTAAAATAAAGATTAAGAATAAAGGAGAGAAGGAGTTTACAATCTTAGCAATTCCGGCGTAAAGAACAAATCTACGTCGACAATAAACGCGAATGTAAACTTAAGAAAGTTCAGAAACTAATGGTGCAAGCTTAATGTTCTGCTAAGTAAATGATAATTAATGATAATGAATGCCTCCCTAATGACGAAAATAAGAGTCTTATATAATGCATAACACGACTCTAAACCCTAATTAGTCTACGGACTTAAGGCCCATGATAGGTTCCACTCGATCGAGGGAAAATACCCTTCGATCGAGATCTTTATTTGAGGAATTCAGTCAATCGAGGCCTTCATCCACTCGTTGACCAACTCTTCAACAGCTGCCACTCGATCGAGCAAATGACAGCTCGATCGAGGTCTTCTTCACTTCCACTCTCCTCGATCGATCAAATGTATAGTCGATCGAGGTCTTCTGGCTTGTCATGTAACGTTGGTCATGGCCTCGGACTTGATTGTAAGCGGGTTCACGCTTTCCCATGCAAGAGCTTCTGTTCCGTTCCTTCCATTCTCCTAAATGCATGCAAAGTGGACTGTTTTGGCTCGGTTTCGCTACTACGCAGCTTGTACCTACAAAATGGTAATGAAAGTACAAAGTAGCCAAATAGGGGCATATAGTGACATAATATCACTTAAATGACATAGAAATGCGTGCATAAATGGACTAAAAAGTCTATATAAAATACACGCATCAGTGTAAATTAGTTTTGGGTTGTAGGTTAAATGGGTAGGCAAACTGATTTGGTACTTCCTATCTATTGTAGATAGGTTTGGTAAAACAAGGTTTGGGTTCTAGGTTCTCAACTGAACAGTGCAGAGGACTGTCCAATTTTGGTTTGGTAAGTTCTGGGTTGTTTTGGCTTATTTTTGGGTTATTTGGATTTTGCCTTTATTTGAGAACAAAGTTGATATGCAAGTTAAGTACAAACACCGAATTGTCAAACCCGTTACTAGTCTATGAGAAGAGGACCAGACTAGGCAAGCTACAACCATGTTCCATAACTAATGGAGAATTACCAACTCAATGACACAACGACTCTTTTTCTAGTCAATCATAGAAGAAAATTTAAGTGGATCATTAACTACGAGCTACAGTTTAATAGACCAAATTCCAATCAGATATTCTCAAATTGTTCCCTTGCTAAATATTTAGTAAAAAGTCGGATAACTGATTTTCGATTTTACAAAATTTTAAGCAAATGTTCCCTTTTTCTTCCATGTCACGAAAAAAGTTTGTCATAGAATATTGACGGGATTTTATGAAATATTAATTGTACTCATGTTATCACAAAGAATAGGCACATAAATAATAATCATACCGTAATCCCGCAATTTTTGTCTTACTCATTTGGTTCATATGACGGAACGATCTTTTGGTCGTGGTTCCAAGTGCCATACTTTGCTCCGTACACATTGATTTAGCTTGTGTTATTTAATCCCTCTGAACTGTCGGATGAATGATTGAACAGTGTTCTTGACTGTTCTGTTTCCCTTGATCTTGAGATGACTTTAATCAGAACAGTTCAGTGAACTGTTTGACATGCTTCTGTTTTACTCATCAAGTCCTCGTAGGTTCTCTCTTGTTCTTCTCATCTGCACACATGCTTAATGATGTTAGATATCTTGATGAGCGAGATGAAGAATACAACATAATAGGCAGTAAGCCACGAGCTTAAGAATTTACACACCAACTACCTTTTATACTTCTCAAGATGTTTGCTTAACATTAAGTTCAAGAGTTGAGAAGTTCTTACCATCTTTTCTTGAAGTGTGAATAAACTTGAAACACCTTACCAATTCATGTATCACACCTCAACTTTGTAGGTTCGATGTGAGAAGTCAAAGACATCGTCCATATGCACTTTGAGCAACGGAATTTGTTTTGATCAATGCATGTTGCTCCCTCTCACTTTAACCTGCAAAACAGATTATACTTTGGACTTGGGTACCCAAATTAACTTGGGTCCCTTTTGGTTAGTCATTTGTGCTAATAAGTCCTTTCGAATCCACATTTTCTTGACAATCTTATAACTTCGTTCCATGTAACCTAACCGCTTCTTACAAGCATTAAATACGTGTCCTGTTTTCACACAAAATTTGCACAAAGTATACTCAAGTAGGTCGACATACTTACGTTTACGAAAGTCACGTTCTACGGGTTCAGGCTTTCTGAAATAGACATTGCTGGAAGCATTCTGAATTGAACAGTTCGGTGATCTGTTTACTTTCTGTTCAGGAACCCAAACTGTGTGATATTGAGGATCATCAAGTTTGAAGTTAGAACTAGATTCATACCCTAATCCTAGCTTTTTAGTATTACTGAATGGATTAACTAGGAAATCAAGAACGGTATTACTTCCTTCCCATTTGGCGGCGACATTCCTAGCATTTCTTAGGTCGATTTCAAGGTTATCGATTTTTCTAAGAAGTCTCTTGTTCTTGTTAAGAAGATCGACATAGTCAACATTGAGTCTATCAAATTTAGTACTGAACTCACAGTATGTGGTAGCTCCTTTAACATGCATATTTTTTATTTCATCCAGTTAGTTAGTTAAAGCTTGTATCTTGTTGACTAGCGATTCATTTTCAGTGATAACTTCGGAATGAACAGTTTCTTCAACTGTTCGTTTTTCAATATGTTTCAGATCACGTTTTAACTTGACATTTTCTTCCGCGATACTTTCAATCTCAGTTTGCATTGCTTCCAGACGTTTACT
The DNA here is from genome assembly GCA_022085475.1 of Heliosperma pusillum. Lineage (NCBI taxonomy): Eukaryota > Viridiplantae > Streptophyta > Magnoliopsida > Caryophyllales > Caryophyllaceae > Heliosperma > Heliosperma pusillum. The sequence goes on along the minus strand of JAIUZE010074602.1, from coordinate 4,022 downwards.
TTGGTCATAACTAGTGTCTAGGGTCTCGTCAAGAAGCCTAATTATTTTTTCTTTTGACAGAGATCTAACACGAGTCTTGAGATCAGAAAGACATACCTCGTCGTCAGATTCACTTTCGGAATTGTCAGTATGGGCCATAAGACATCTAAGATCATCTTTGTATGAGTTCTTTTGTGGTTTGGGCTTGTAAGTGGATCGAAGACATAGTTTCTCTTCCTTTTCTTCCTTAGGCGGTTCATCGTCCTCGGATTCGGACTCACCCCACACAGCAGCAATCATTGCACGTTTGTACTCTTGCTTAGATTTCTCACGTTTATCTCTAGACTTTACTTCTTCCCATTTGGGACAGTTTTAGATCTGATGATCACGATCTCCACATTTAAAGCAACCCATTCTAGACATAGAATGAGATGGAGAGGAAGAAAAGGTAGAAGGAGCAGATTTCTTTGGTGTAAAATTTTCGAAGTTCCCTTGATTTTGTTTTCTGATTATGTTTGCAATACGCTTAGATAACGCAACTTCCTCCTCAAGATCACTTTCATTATCACTTGAGAAGGCGTTCAAGGCCAGACCCTTAGCCTTGGGCTTCTCTTCGGCATCTATAAGGGCTATTTCATGTGCCATAAGAGATCCCATTAAGACTTCATAGGTGAGAGTGGTTAAGTCCCTGCCTTCTTCAATGGCGGTGACCTTGGCTAGCCATCTCTTGGTTAAACTTCTTAAAATTTTACGGACGATGTCCTCAGTTTGAAAAGAGCGCCCAAGATTTGAAAGTTCGTTGGTTATGCTTGAAAATCGGGAAGACATGCTTTTAATCGATTCATCTTTTTGCATTTTGAAGGCCTCGTATTGTTGCATTAAGAGATCAATACGAAGTTTCTTCACTTGCAATGTTCCCTCGTGGGCTAACTCGAGAGTATCCCAAATTTGCTTAGCCGTCTTACAACCAGCAATACGGCCAGCCTCCTCATTTATAAGACCAGATTGTAGAAGGGATATTGCTCGAGCATTTTTTTTCTGCCTTCTTATAGTCATTGGCAGTGTAGGCCTCTCTTGCTTTAGGACTTTCAACACCATTTGCATCGGTGGTCGTAATAACAAGAGGGCCAGTTTCAATAATTGCCCAAAACTCGTAATCGGTTCCTTGAATGAAATGCAGCATTCTATTTTTCCACCAGCCATAGTCCGTGCCATCGAAGACATGACATTTGACAGATCTGGAATTCATTTAAGCAAGATAAAAGAGAAAAGATAAACTCAAAAAGGATCAAACTCTTTGCGGTAAAGCAATCAAGAGCATGAGGCTCTGATACCAATTGTTGAGTTTATGGATCCAATACTTAAGAGGGGGAGGGGGTGAATTAAGTACCTTTTAAAAGTTTTAACACACAACTCGTAACTTATCTATTCTGAATCAGCACTCAGGTGGATTAAACAGTTCAGCGAACTGTTTAAACAATGGATATTGTGCAGTACTGATTCGAACAGATTTGTGAATGAATCGAAATGCAAGAAAACAAAATAACGATTAAACAACAATAAGTACGCAGCGATTTTTAAGTGGTTCGACCTACTCTCTAAAGGTCTACGTCCACTATCTCTCTTATTAATATCTTCCTTATAAATCAACCTGATTACAAAGAAGACCCTCACAATCAACCCGATTGTGCGACTCGAGTACAACCCCGTACCGCAATAAATCTTTCACTCACAAATATGAAAATTACAACTTTTATTGTGTCCTTATATGGTTCACAAGTTTGAACAATGAAGAACAATATTTGCCTAGAGATGAAAATGAATAAGCACTTGAAAATAGTTCAATCTAGGCACGACCTTTCTTAAAAGTGAAATAATTTTTTTTGCAAAATAATTTTCTCAATTATAATCTGCATATGAATTTGAAGTGTATGCTCTCAAAAGGTTAATTATTTCTGAAAAATCTCAAACATATTTATTGAAGAGAATGTCAAGCTATGGACTCTCCAAAAATAAAAGAAAGATAAAATATTCAAAAGATATGGCAATATTTTTTATCCTTATTTTATCTTAAACTCCCTTTAAAATAATAACTTGTTCTACTAAGATATTCTTCTTGTTGTTCAAGTATATCTTAGAAGAGATACTCAAGAATATCAATCAGAATAAGTCGTTCAAAATTGGTTAAATTAGAAAAGGATCTTTGCATGAAGATTCCGAAAACAATTCCATTGTGCCTTATGAACTTGCTCTGAATTGAACCGTCCCTGCTGAATTGAACAGTCCCTGGTACGGTTTAATTCAGATGAATCAAGCAAAACTTAAACTTTTCACCTTTACATTTAGCTAAACACCAATGAAGGACATGATCAATGCTTCAAGGTTCTTCCATGTCAAATGTCGATCCTTGTAAGCCTGTTATAACTCATATCTCGCAAACACACATTAACCAAGGGGGCAAATAATATATTAATGACTTGTCATCATCAACGAATTTGGTTCAACAAAAGACAATTAGAAAATTAATATTAATTTCCTAAACCAAACAAAAGCCACGACTTACCAAAACACTAAAGTCTTAAGAAAGTCATTAACTAACAAATAAAACATAGGAAAGCTAGGTATGTATGTAGTAATTAATGCAAAGCAAACAACTTGTGCACTAACATGCTATGGAACTTCAGTCATAGCAATGATAGCATCAAAACTTCAGTCATAGCAATGATAGCATCAAAGATGCATACACTAGCACAGTCGCACTCGCTGCGACTTACTCCCTTTTGCTTATTCACTTTTCTTGCTTTAATTTAGTCGCCATCGACACAAATTCAAGCTCCAAAGGAAAGTCAACTTATTCATAACTCTTCTGTTTTGTCCACTCACACATTTGCTCGTTTCTTTTGGCTTGTAGATGTCGTGTCGGTTGTACCTTAAACCGTATCTTAACTGAGCCATGCTATATAGTTTGCATCATTATATCTGCATCCAGTCATTATTTTTCTTTTGGTATGTTCGCTTGTTGTAAATTTATCAACAAGGTGCAATGTAACTCATAAACGATGCCGATGAATTCCATTTCGCCGAATATTCATTACAAATAAATAGTAAACTTAACGTTATTTTACTTAAGACTCCCTCCATCCCAATTTTATTGAACGTCTCTTCTCCAAATTTATCCCAAAATTCTTGTTCCCTTTTTTTTATAATTTAGAAACTATTTACTTTAAAAATCACATCTTTGACGTTTTATTACTACCTAATATAGCCAACCCTGATTGCTACTCTCTTCTATTCATAATAATTTTTCCATTAAAAAATGAACCAAAAATTATGGGTGGATTATTAAATAAGGTAAAATATTATGGTGGGGTGAGGAGATCGGAGAGATGGAATGTATTATGGGGTATTATTGTGGAGTGGGGTGATTAAAATAATTATTGTTGTGGGTGAGCTAATTAAAATAAGATAAAATGTGACACACTCAAATTTGCGGAAAGAAAAAAAATAATTTAAATAAATAAAAGATGAGAATACGTTTCTAATAGGCTCACTTTAGTGAAAATCGGTACATTTTAAAACCGGAACCTACTATTAAATATATTCATCATAAAAAGGTGTCTTAAATAAAAAGGTTCATAACAAAAAGGAAATAATATTATACATAAAAAGTATCTGAAACGGGAGACATATCTCCCGTATAAATACAGAAATAAAAGAGTGTATAATAATATACAATCCTAAGAACCGAATATATGTCCAAGGTAAATACTTCGCTCGCTAGCTCGTCAATGTACCCAAGTATGCATCACAAACCTGCCAACCACATTAAATATAAACACGGAAGCCACAGTCAGTGGGGAGTAACTCCGAGTTCTCCCAGCCACGAAATGTCGAGTTTAATAAAACATGAACAACATAAAAGAAATGTATATGGCAAATACAAAACCTTAACATATACGATATGTTTTTCATGTTATGAAACAATTAACTAACATATAACCTATCATATGAAAGCTATCATGTGAATCTTATAACAACGCTAT
>JAIUZE010074601.1:0-54345 GCA_022085475.1 Heliosperma pusillum | reverse complement strand
GACTCTGTTTCTATCCGGTTTTGGCCAAAACGGGTTTGGTCAAACTAAGATCTAGTCGCCTGCCCGTTTGACTGTATGACCCGTCGCGGACTCGGGTCGGGGATTTGTCTTCAGGTAAGGTTTTATTTTAATGAAGGAATGAATGAGCCTTAGTAGATATGAGGCGATATGATATTTGAATATGATTTATATGCAATTAGTCACATGATAGGATGTTTTTCCCGTGACTGTTTAATTATATGGTTGGTGTCGTGTTGACTAAGTACCCATAGAGAATTATGAGTATATGACGTCTTGACCATTCTAATTCTAAATGAGTATCTTGGACCATGACATTGATAGGTCGTACTATCTTTAACGAGCATATGGAGTTTGCCGCTTGATAGCTTTTGTGTTCCCGGCTTGATGGATCTTCAAGTCGGGGCATGGCTGCCATGGTTTCCACTTTGGGAAATGGAGCCAGCTTTAGTACTAGCCAACCCTTTGATGGATCTTCTTAGGGGTACTCATGTGATTGTATCATGGGTCTTGGATGCGATGGATCTTCGCATTTCTCTAGGTCTGCGCAGTCTAGGTTTAGGGTTGAGTCGTATCTTGGACATGTTATTAGGGTAACCTCTGAGCTAAGATATGTGCTTTGGATCTGGGCCATGTTATTAGGGTAACCGCTGAGCCCAGATGTGTGCTTGGTATTTGGGCCATGTCATTAGTGTGACCGCTGAGCCTAAATATTTAAGTATATCCTACCTCGTGGTATAGACTTGAGTTACAGAAGTCTTCTATTGACGTCACTAAGAACTTGTGCCTGTTTGTAGAAGTATTGGTCTTTCATGTTTGTATGATTCTATGAATCTTAGAAGGTGAGATGCAAGCCGGCTAAGGTTGATAGAGTTTGGATTACCGGTTGTTAACTGATTCACATGATTACGTGTTGATTAGGGTTTGAGTGTATCACGGCCATGTTTCTGAGAGGAACCTCTGAGCTAGCATACCAGCTTCCCTACCTCGAGTTATAGTTTATTATCGGTTTCACATGATAGCTTTCACATGCTAGGTTATTTGTTAGTTATCTGTTTCATAACATGAAAAGCATATCATATATGTTAAAGTTTTGTATTTTCCATATACATTGCTTTTATGTTATTCATGTTTTATTAAACTTGACATTTCGTGGCTGGGAGAACTCGGAGTTACTCCCCACTGACTGTGGCTTCCGTGTTTATATTTAATGCGGTCGAACAGGTGGTGATGCATACTTTGGGTACATTGACGAGCTAGCGAGCGAAGTATTTACCTTGGACCTATATTCGGTTCTTAGATTGTATATTATTATACACTCTTTTATTTCCGTATTTATACGGGAGATATGTCTCCCGTCTTGTATAATTCTTATGTATAATATTAATTTTCTTTTGTAATGAACCTTTTTATTTATGACACCCTTCGTTATGTATTTAAATTATTTTTTTTCTTTCCGCAAATTTGAGGGTGTCACAAAAAGAATATACTACGAAAATAAACTATGTTTTTAATATTTTTTTTTTGGTTATAATTCTCACTTCAAACCCCCACCCCCGAAAGTAGGGGTGAGCAAAACCGGATATCCGATACGGTTTTCAAAACCGTATCGGATATCCGGTTTTAAAAATCTCAATTTTGAGTATCCTTATCCGATACGGATTTTCCGTATATCCGGAAACCGTATATCCGGTTTTTCCGTATATCCGGAAACCGTATATCCGGTATCCGGTTTTTCATTTAATTATGTAAAATTTTATGTCTTATTTTTATTTTTTTTGTGATTTTATGATTTTTCTTAATAAGTTAAAAGAGTATCACATATTATAAGAATAAATAGCTTATAAATGTATAAAAGTAATAAGATTGAGTCACGGATTTACTCGACGTTTAGTGGTTTTATGATTTTATTTTTATATTTTATATTAAAAATAGGAACCGTATCGGAAACCGTATATCCGGTTTCAAATTTTGCCGATACGTATCCGATACGATTTTTTATAAACCGTATCGTATATACGGAAATTCGTATCGGATATACGGAAATCCGTATAATTGAAACCGTATATCGTATCGGATACGTATAATAAAACCGTATCGTATATTTTTGCTCAGCCCTACCCGAAAGGGCTAAAGGACCAACACTGATACAAACCAAACCAGAGAATAAAAAAATGGTACTATGGGTATTCGGGTACGGGTCACTGATATGGAAAGCCGGGTTCAATTACGACGAACGCCTTCATGGTTTCATCAAGGGCTATCGTCGTGTCTTCTATCAAGGCTGATTATCTTTTCCTTATTCATTTATCTAACTTTTTGCATTTACTAAATTACTTCAAAGTTTTCAACTTTGTTACAAAGTAGTTTTTGATTTTTTTGGCATTTCTGTAATTTTTTTTTGAATTAATTGATGCAGGTAGCACTGATCATAGAGGAACACCAGAATACCCTGGTAGAACTGTCACATTGGAGCCTGCTGATGATGAAATTTGTGTAAGTTGAAAAAACAAAGCAATCTTTGATTAACTTTAGTATAAAGGGTGTAATTCTCTGGTTAGTTATTATTCATTTGATTAATCAATGTATAGTTATTGGGTTGTTTTAACTTTAAGAGTGTTCTTGAGTTTTTTATTGAACAATTGATATGAGCTCACTGTATTGGTGGTACTAAGATTAATGTTAAACAGAACAGTTATGCTTATTTTGAAGTGGGTATATTGCTGAAAGCTTGATTCTTTCCTCATGATTCTAACTCCAATTGGTCTTGTGTAAAACGGTTTTAATCTGGAAGTTTTGAGATTTTTGAGCAAATGATATATAGGATTATCAACTTACTAGTGAAGTAATGTGAGTGGAAGAGTGGTCAGAAAATTGATGTTTGTTTGGTTTGTTCGAGGAAAGAGAGAAAATAGTCAAGGTAGGGATGAATGAATAGTCAAGTAGGGCTGAATTAACACATTGCATATGATGGTAATTTGATTTCCGCCGTGAAGAAGAGATTTGATCCGATAGATTGTTTTATGCTCTTAGTTAACTCCTCTTATTGCTCATATACCTTAAGGGTCCATAAGATTAACAACCATGGCATGTGTTGAGTTATTTGAGAAGCTTAAAGTTGTGGAAGACAATGTGATCATTAATAGTCTTAGTTTTTAGGGCGATTATCTACTCAAGAATACCAATGGTATTATGCTATTTGACAATGCACCCTCCCTAGATCAGGGTTAATGTTTCCTAGCACTGCTCAGGAAAAAAGTCTTTTTGTTGGCAGACTGTTCCAAGAAGAGTGTTGTGATACTATGGACTCTAACCTAATTGATCCTTTCTTGTAGCTTTATGGTGAGATGATTTTCTTTTGGTAGTTTTCTTTGAGTACTTTTATGAACCGGAAACTTTTGGGTTCGGTCTTCTCTTCTTAGGGCTCGCTTGGAAGGGAGGTAATTATTGCGGGAGTAATAGAGTTAAAATGAACTAAAAAATAGAGGGCAGTGATGGAGATTGGAGATAGAAAAGGGGGAGATAGTGTAATAGTCCCTCCACTAAAGGAGTAATAGTTACCTACCTCCATATGGAGATAATAATCCCTCCCTCACCTCCTTTTCCCACCCTCAACCATCACAAATCACCTCAAACCACTAATCTCCTCCCACTTCTTCTTGTTTTAGCCTCTGTTACTCTATTAATAATTACTCCCATTCCAAGCGTGCCCCAGCCATTCTCTTGATCATGCTTGATCATGAATTTGTCACTTCAACAATGAGGTCTTCGTTTAGTGGTAGAAATCGAATGTATGTTGATGATAGGTCATGGGTTCGAATCCCTCTCCACTTTGTACTTGTACTACCATTTCGGCTCTTGAACACCAAAAAGAAATAATTCTCACTTTGTTTTAAAAAAAAAACAAATGATTTTTTCACTTGTTCTCCAAAGAGTTGACATTTAACTATGATGCAGTAACTTTTCTCTAGTGCAATATTGGAAGTTTATCCTTAGGAAATCCATCCAATTTTGTCGTTTATTTTGGTGTAGTGTGGAGTCGCTTATAAGGTTTCTAACAAGGAGGACATTGCAACTGCTATCACGGTATGCATTTACTGTATATTATTTACCGTGTATTCCTTTTTTTTTTCTTTAGAGATGTCTCCTGCTCTTGATGCTATCTTTTTAACAGAATCCCCTCTCTGGTGTAATGACACGCAGTATCTAGAGGTGCGGGAGAAACAATATGACCAGAAGCTTTCTGTTGATTTCTTCAAGGTAGATGTGCAACATATATTCTTCATTTTATCATAATTCATATGGATCTCTACAAGCTTCTGACTTGACGTTGTATTTTTCTAAAGGAATTGACTGATTCAACTCCGGCTTTAACTGGGGTGTTAGTGTAAGTGCCCAATAATGAGCTTTTATGTTTTCTTTTAGCCCTTGCGAGTAATGCTGATGTTGAAATGATTCAGGTATGTTGGCTCTTCGGATAAGAAACTGAATGTAAACTACCTGGGTCCTGCTCCACTAGAAGAGATTGCAAAGTATGTTCCTTTTATAATTGACTATGGTCATCTATCCATGTTGTTTCCACAAAGGTCTCCATTTGTTGCGTTTTTACCAACCTCTCGAACATTCATGGGGATTTCGCTCTATCCTGATGTATTTAAATTTTTATGACTACCAAAGTATGAATAAGTATTTAAGTTGTGAAGAGGATATTGACTTGAGTGATTTTATATCGACCTCAAGGAAACTGATTGTATCACTGCTACCTTTCCTGAAAACCAATATTGAGTTGCAGGCAAATTGTTCGTGCAGAAGGCCCCTCAGGCCCTAACAGAGACTACCTATTTCAACTCGAGAAAGCCCTCATTGAGCTTGGTATGCTTTCTCTCGACTTTTATGTTTCACATATGATAATTTGGCGGTGAAATTTTAAGCTATTTTTGCTGCTTATGTAGCTTACGTGACTCTTATCCATTTGGTGTTGCCGTTAACTAGGATGTGAAGATACCCATGTAATGGAACTTGCTCGAGAAGTCAGATGTGTCCTTTCCAAAGAGCCAAATGGTTCATAAAGCATGCCAACATAGTAACCATAGCGATTGTGATGGGAATCATCTTATGCTCCATTATTGAACAATAAGGACCAAGTATCAATGACTGTTCAAATTAATTATTTTCCCTACAGTTTCCTGGCTCTATATGTGAGAGCAAGGCATATATCATTATCATTGATGCCTATTGCATTCTTTCTCACCTGGCAGTTTGTCTGGCGAGTGATTCAAAGAGTAAAAGACTGTTGTTTTACAGTGGTTCTTTTCACTTCTGGATTCTTCAGTCGCTGGGAACTTTGTAAACATTTGCAAGCACTTCAGCTATTTGTAGGCTTGTAGCCTAATTTTATCATCGCGGTTAATAAATAACCTGCATCTCGTTTATATACTTCTCTGACTGATTCCCCTGCTCGAGTGTTTTAGTAACTACTTACGAGTAAGAGTGGTATGTCAGTATCTCTACTGGGCTTAACCACGTGCATTTGGGCATGGACTTATGGTAATAATTGTGACGTTCCTTACATAATACCTTAATGATTCTCCGTACTAATTGATTGCACTGTCCAATTTTTGTGAATTGAATTCTGTGTGAATTTTCAAGTAATCGGTGGTTGTCGCTGACACATGTTTTACACGTGCTATATAACAAAAGTTGGGGAAAAACATTTAGAATACATATTTGAACCAACAGTCAATTACATGGAGACCGGAGTATAAGATATGGTTTGCTCTATCCAAACTGGCATCAGTCTCGGTCATCTTAACTAGAAGCAAGAGCTATGTCAAATGGCACACATTATTATGTACCTTGTGTAAGGCTCATGAGCAAAACCGGGTACCCGATACGGTTTTAAAAACCGTATCGGGTACCCGGTTTTCCTAAGGCCAAAAATTAATACCCGGATACGACCTGGTTTAACAGGGACCCGGTTAAACCGGGTACCCGAAAACCGTAGACCCGGATCCGTTATAATAAATAATGGTCAAAACTCAAAATTTGATTTCACAAAATTAGTTACGGCCCATTACTAGAATGCCCATATAATCTAATAGGCCTATTATTACTAAAGAGAACTATTTGCAAAATTAGTTTTAAGATGCCAAAATGCAAACATTCATCGTTTCACATAAAACTTTGACACTCAGAAAGTAGTTACATACATTGCAAGTTTCACATCCAATGATTTGACCCACAAAGATTCACACAAATAGTACAAATCAAACCCAAAGTTTCACATACAACTTATTTTTTGTGAATTTTAATTAAACCGTGTCAAAAACCGTATACCCGGTTTTGATTTTCCCCAACCTGGACCCGATACGGTTTTTAAAAAATCGTATCGTATACCCGGAAATTCGTATCGTGTACCTGTAAATCCGTGTGATTAAAACCGTATACCGTATCGTATCCCTATATTAAAACCGTATCGTATATTTTTGCTCAGCCCTACTTTGTATAACTTCAGAATACATACCAGAATTGGATAAACTTCGAATCACATATGAGAATTGAGCACCTGGAAAAGAAAGGGTGGGGGGCTACCCTACGTAATTCTCCAAGTTGGCTTGTGAGAAGTTTGGAGAAAATTATTGGCGGTCTGTCACGCCTTGGTTACTTTGACACTAGAAAATCAAGCTCGTATGCTACTTAACTCGCAACCCTTCGCAAGCTAAGTCAGGCAACCCCTTTGCAGCGGAATATTATATGTATTGTAGAGACTAAGTGTGGGAATGTTACTTATATTACACACTTGAATGCTTAAAAGGATTACAAGGCTTGGATTACAATGCTTGGTGCGTGTGTGTTTGGTAGGATGGTTGACAAATGATGCCCCTCACCCTAAATGTGACTACTCCTATGAAATTCTCTAGAATCGGAACCTTTTGGAAAGCTCTGGACATCACAACCCCAGAAATTTTCGTAATGTTCCGGACACTACTAGAAAACTCTACCATGTACATGAATGTTCTAGACCCTTCTAGAACATTCTAGACCCTTATACACTCTTCTAGATATTCCGGAATAATCTACACACTTTCTGACTCTTCTATGACTTTTTAGAATGTGCTAGACCCATCTAGAACATTCTCGACTCTTCTATACATTTCTAAAAACTACTAGACTTATCTACAACATCCTAGAGTGTTTTTGTTTTGGGCCCTTAGAGGGGAGATGGTGTGTCACCGTGGCAATATGATGCAACCCGTTACATTCTCCTCCACATAAACCGTGAACGCCCTCGTCACGATCCACCCATGTGATCCGTCTCCGAGGCCCGCTCATACCTTGCGTTGTCGTCCCTTCAAAACTCCGTTCTGTAGCTTCCACAATCTTGGCACGCCCATGCGCCCTTGTTTTCCGTGCATGATGTCTTGACTTGTTGCACATTTAGATTTGATACGCACTTGGAAATCCCGTGTGATGCATTAGTTGTGTTGGTGTCTTGGACCTACCACCACCCCTTCGTTGACGCCTATGCCTCGACATCCTTATCACCTGTAAGGAAGCAATCCTTGACTCAACTTTCTTTTGTTGTACTAGTTCCACCTCGAACTCGTTCCCCTTTGAGACAAATGTGATTACACCATATCCAAGCACAAATGGTCGAACTTTATCATTGAACTCCATGCCAAGGACCACGTCCTCGTTATCGATGTCAACCACCATGAACCTGGCCTTGCTCTTCCACTTTCCTAAGCGGAGAGGGACTCCATAGGCCACCTCGTATATCGGCGTAGCTGAAGAGTTCACCGCCTTCAACTCACCAACTTTCGTTTTGGTGTAACAGATATCCATGTCCCTAGCCACTCTCAAGGCAACGTACTTGTGCGTCACATCTGAGTCGACTAGCACTCGAGTATGAACACCATTCAAATTCCCATTAACGGTCAACAAGTTCCCCTTGTACTTGCGCCCCATCTCTTTATTTGTCGCTAGCACCTTGCACGCGACCTCGGTAGCCTTTTTAGTCGGCCCGACTTCATGATTTGTCGTAGCATCCAGCCCCGCAAGCTCCTTGCTAACGACCGCGGTAGCCTTTAACTTCAACTCGACGCTTTGGGTAGCCTTTAATGTCGGCTCGACATCAAGTTTTGTCGCGGTAGCCAGTCCTGTCGGCTTTTCCACGACCCCCGCATTGAGAAGTCTCATTGCTCCGAGCCTCCGTGGTTCATAGGCGTCTAATGACTCCTCGTCTTCATAGCGCATCACCATTGCCCTAATCTTTGCCCGCTGTTGGAACTCCCTAACCATGTGCGGCCCTCCGTACAAGAAGTAGTTGAACGTCTGTAGAGTCTATTGATCGAATACGAAAGAGGGGGGGGGGGGGGGGGGGATTGGGGATTAAAAACTAGGCCCCACTTTTCGATTTATAATATATGTATTTAAGTACTTGATCTTTGAACTAAAATCAACTATTAATTAATCAAAGTAGCCGAATACTTAAACAAAACGAAAAGTAAAGAGATAAGAGAGAGGCACACGATTTTTGAAGTGGTTCAGTTTCACACGTTGAAACCTACGTCCACTATTCTCGATTAATAATTTTTAGTACCTTTCTACGGATTACAAAAATTACCAACCCACTCGTATAATCAACACGATGATTATAACTCAAGGTGAGTATCGCTAAATACTCTATACTATCTTACGCTAATAAGAAAGTACAATATAACTCACACAAATTCCCGTTAAAGAATTGTAAGCTTATAATGATGTACTATTATCCAATAACGTATTTCACTCAAGTGATTTGATAATAATTGATGCACAATTCTTTTAAAAACAAACTCTAAAAATAATAAATATTTGCTCAAAGGTTTGCTTTAAAACGATTTTGGAAAATCAACACAAGTAAAATAAATAGCCGTGTAAAGTGTGTGTATTTCGTGTGTTTTACAAATTGTATGTGAATGAGTATTTATAGTAGTAGAATCATCGTAGATCTAAAACCCTAGTATAATATTTAACAAAGATATTTATCTTATCATAAAATAATATTTGCTTATCTTTTAGAAATATCTTTATCTCAAAATATTACTTGGTTTATCTTATAGAAATATATTTATCTTAATATCTCAAAATATTGTTGTAAAGATATAGTAGAATCCTAAATTAGGTAAACAAGAGAAACAACCTATGGAGGCCAAATTACCCTAGCTCACGAAACCCTAGGAGGCACGCATCCCTAGGTGGCACAAACTAGGTTTTCACGAAACCCTAGATGGCTCAAACACTAGGTGGGCTAATTAGGTTAACAACAAATTGAGATAAAATATATTGGAAACCCTAGGTAGCATGACAACCCATAAGTTGTATTACTAACCAATAGAATCTCATAAATATATTCTCTAATTAAACTTTTGATAAATATAAAAATACTCTTTCACATTTGAAAACATTTCAAAACATTTTATTTCCAAAATCATGCATCAATATTTTATCATCCAAAGTCATAGACTAAAGCTATAACTTTTGAACATAGAATCTCTCGAATGGAATAGTTACCGAATGACGACCTTGTTGGAGTAGGTGTCCTCCACAAAAGTGCGCCACATGATAAATCTTATTAAGGAATATAATTGGGATATTTATTGACTATATATATGATTAGTCAGTTGATTAACGTAAATCAATAACGGTTGGCTGACTAGAGTTTGACGTTATTGTCGTTTGACGGCGGTGATCAACTGATCCCTTTCGGTCACACCTAAAGGATTAAATCCAAATAGTAACTAATTATTTGTATACGATACAGTTAATTAGTACATTACGTATATTCGATATGTACGAGAGTTAATTGTTAGAAATTGAGTTAAGAACTCAAATTCGATTAAACTTATTTTTCAATTATGCGATAATTGACTAATAAATTTATATCTTATTTTAATACGATTAAATAAGATTTAACTTAGTAATTAATCGTTCAATTACTAAATTAGTTGAGGTTTTGAGATAGAGGTAATTAGTTAATTATATTTACAAGGAGTTGTAAAATAAATTAACTAAGCATTGTGGCACCCATTATATATTGATATAATGGTAAAATATTACTTAAAATGTTAAGTACATATTATTTATTTAATTGAGTCATATATTATATGATCAAATTAACACTTAATTATACAAGATAATTAACCATATGATCAATAAGTATTTGTGAGACAAATATCAAAAATCAAAATGGACCTAACTAGGCCAAAATGGCCGGTTGGATTGTAGTTGGAAGAGTGATGATTTTTGTTCTTGTTTTTACTCTTTAGTTACTTATTGAAAGTGACATAACAAGTTGAAAACAATCATCACTTATACTACAACACTCCACTCAAATGCATGTGATCAAATAGAACAAAATAAGAGTCCTTTTATGGACAATATCATCCGGCCAAAGTGGCTTAAGAATGACAATGGTTGTTCATTTTTTTGATTACTTAATTTTTGTTCAATTTGTTTAACTTCTCTCTAAAACTCTTCTTCTCACTAAAACTCTCAAATACTAATATTTACTAAGTATTACTAGTGTAGTAATATAGTCATAATATTAGTAGAATATTATCTATCTTATTATCTAGTGTAGTAATATAGTCATAATATTAGTAGAATATTATCTATCTTATTATCTAGTTAATAATAAGAGTAGATTATTTGGGTTAATCTTGGTGCCACTTAGAGGAGATCTTCTACTTTGGAGATTGTTTGTGTTCATCCATATTTATAGCTCAAGAACAACAAGAAGGAGTTCTTGTTGTGCCCTTATATTTTCATATCAATGTGAGGAAATTTCTTCTCTTATATAAATGTCTTTATATTTGCATGCATGTTACATAGATCATTAAATACTAAATTAACAAGTAATTTAGCAACTAATTAGAGGAGTATAATTAAGTTCTATGGACTTTCATGTGGTATCAGAGCTAGCTTGTAGCATGCATGTTCATTTTGGACATTTTTATTAAAGTTATAAGATAACTAATAAATCAAAGATTTTGAGTTAAAATACGATTCTTACAAATTTTTTTGGTGCATGTATACCCACTGACCTCAACATTTTTGTGGTCAAATTTCGTGATTTTAGGGATTAATTTGCTATTTATGTTGATTTTTGGCGTTTAAACCGAGTTAACATGCATTTTATGAGTTAAAAGTTAACTAAAAATAGTTGCATGTTGATTCTGGCCATGAAATTTTAATATGATCTCACATGAATTTCTTACATATTGTATGTAACATTTCATGATTTTTACTTATGTATTGCATGTTCATTGATTTTTATACGATAAAAGTCGATAATATGAGATTATAATGTTCATAAAATTGAAACGTCCATTTATGGTCTTGAAATTTTTTTGTACATTTTACATTCTGATGTTGATACTCTTGGTGAAATTTCATAATTTGTTTCACTGTTTTACTATATCTAATGTTTTATTTGATAAAACCATTAAATACAAAGCTATTTGTTCATAAAATTAATTTAAATTTTTTGAGCAAATGTTTTTTATTTTTATAGTTCCTGGAAATTTTCCAGAATGTACAAAATTTTTGGTTTCAAGTTTTATGATGTTTATATTTTATTTTGGTTTTATTTCATAATTGTTATGATTAAACCGTAATATTTAGCAAATGAAATCAAATCTATCTAATTAATGACCAACAAAATTAGTAGTGACTAATTTTTGGAGTTCTAAACCAGTTAGTTAATTAGTTGTAATTCTAAATGCGAGTTTAAATGTTTGATAGTGAGTTTAATGGTTAAAAATCAATAAATCCCGAAAAACGGCTACAATGAGCATGATTTTGCAATGAATTTTGCACAATTTATTTAATTTATGGCTTGAATGAATGAATGTCATTTATTTAATAATTATGCAAATTTGTACCTAGATATGGCTAGTTGATTTTAATCGTTATTACCCGTTAATGTAAGGGAATAACGGTTGGTTGTAAATTTTCTGCGATCTCGTATCGCCGGTTTGTATATTTAATAATTTTATTTATAGAATTTAATGTATAATAGGGAATTTGTATATTTGTACATTTGTAATATTTTTATGAAGACGGTTGATCCCTCAAGACGGTGCCATTTTGGAAGGTGTTCCAAGTGAAGAGGCAAGGGACCAAGGAGTTGGTTCCCGAATTTGTAACTATCTAGTTAATTTTGATTAGCTAGGTGGCCATACTAGGATTTTATTGTTGCTTGGTTGCTTGCTTTATTTTTCGCCCATGCCAAAATCGTCACACATGCAATTTTAGTTCTCGATTGTCAATTCAACGTTATTCACAATTCAACGACTTAGTTCGCTTATAGGGAATTAATAACAAAATTGACTGACAGACTCTCACATAACTTAAAAAATTGAGATTTTTAGCCTTACCAATTAATAACACCTATGAATCCCGTGTTCATTAGGGCTACCACGCTCGTGGGTCCCTTTTTACCTCGGGTAAGTAGGGTGATACGATCACAAGCTAAAATTGGATTGGACTCAACGAGATAAGCGTTATATTGGGACTAGGAGATGGATTTAGTTGAAATCCGTCAACCAAGAGTTCTAAGTGTAGAATTAGTCAAGTATTGACTTACCATTTTTTGATAAAGGTAGCATGCGATGACTATTTTTGTCTAAAGATGGGTCTTGGAATCACTTATATAATTTAGTGAGAGGTCATTATATGAGTGACTTGTTAAAATTGTTTTTTACAAGTAAATTATATATAAGCAATGAATGTTTATTTTCCGTTAAGATTTATTTATACGCGCAATTGACATATATTTTATCCTTCTATGAACTTGTAAATCCGTTCAATCATGGAAAGGAGTTTCCATTATTTTATACGGTAGCATTTTGATTGAAATCTCCGTTTATACCACCGTAGCTAAAGACAAAATGAATTGTATCTTTTGATCCTCATATTCACCATTGCAAATGTCTCTTATGAAGAGTAAATGAATAAGTCACACTTAGGCAAAAGCGTTTTTGAATATTTTGTGACGCCTTCTTATAACAATGGTACATCAAATTTTGCTCCAAAGAAAATATTTGTATTTTGGTATGTCGTCATTATACTCCTTATCGAGGCTTACCTCAAAAGAGCCCAAATCAGTTGGGACGACTAGGTTAATTGATTTATTTAAAATCGTGAATAACCAAATACCGTAGTCACATCATGAAATGTTTATCCTTTTGAAGGTAAAACCATGAATGAAATGAAGAATAGTCTTCACAATAATTCTAATTTACTTGTCTAAGTAGAGATTCATGAAAGTGAGTGGGAGCACTAAGAATGATGTTTATATTCTTAAATTTAATTAAGACAAGGTTCAAGAGTAGGTTGGCTCGATTTTGACACAAGGCAAGGGAAATAGGCAAGACTATTTTGAATAATAAAGTCAAAACCCAAGCAAGGTGTCGAACCCAACTTTTGACGATTCTATTTTACAGTGTAGGACACAAGAAAAGAATCTTCCCAAAGTTTTCTAAAGAGTTAGAAATAGGGTGTAATTTTTCACCCATAAAATCTATACGATCGACATTTATTTTGCTAAATGCAAATATTTTTGGGTATTAGATATCCATTATGGTTTTCATCAATGTATTCAATGCATATAATAATGATTCGTGTGACGACTAACCATAATTAAATGTCGACCGACAAGGGAAATATAACTATTTTAGTTTTATTTCTAAAGAGACATATAAAAGTTATAATGTGATCAATCTAGTTTTGGATTTAGAGGTATACTTTAATAAACGTTATTATGTACATAACCTCTAAATAAAGAATATAGTATCCACTTTTGTGTACGACACAAGTGTTTCACTTTTGTGAATAGAACAAACGTTGTATCTTTTATGCCTATACTTGGTCAATGGTTATCCCATACCAATCAAAGGTAATTATATTCTTGACCTAAACTAGTAATTACTTGTCATATAGATTGAAAAAGGCTCAAAATTGGTGACCTATGTCTAATCTTAATTTTGGATTGTGTAGCACATTAAGAGGCTAGTATGAACAACTATCCCTAACCCATCTGATTTTGAATCTTATGGTGTGTGCGAATCTTGTATTCAAGGCAAGATGATTCGTGCCCTTTTGTTGAAAAGGAAATCGAACTAGTG
Organism: Heliosperma pusillum; assembly: GCA_022085475.1. NCBI lineage: Eukaryota > Viridiplantae > Streptophyta > Magnoliopsida > Caryophyllales > Caryophyllaceae > Heliosperma > Heliosperma pusillum. Next base: position 40,156 of record JAIUZE010074601.1, on the reverse strand, counting down.
AGTTATTGGCCCTATTACATAAGAATATGCGTGGTCCAATAACAAACACAACCAGAGATGGTTATGACTATTTCACTTTATTTACCGACGATTTAAGTAGATATTATGTTTGATTCTACTTAATGAGGTGCTAAGAGAAATCTTTGAAAAGTTCAAAGAGCTTCAATGTGAAGTAGTTAACCACTAAGAGCATTAGATCAAGGACTTACGACTAAATCGTAACTATTAATATCTAAGTATTGACTTTTATCTTCACCAAAAGTATTGTGAAATGGTTTCACAAGTTAACTTCTCTAACACACATTATTAGATAAGGTGTTGTTGAATAGAGAAACAGAACCTTATACGATAATGTTTTGTCTTTGTCAAGTCAAAATGAGCCATTTGACTAACCTTGGGATCTTAATATTTTTGTCTGCTATTTCTTTTCCCACCATATTAAAACACATTTAAAACAGTCTGATTTCATTCCATATACGATATGGGTAGGTAGAGTACCTAATTTATAAGTTATTTGAATGAAACAAGTGCTCAATAATCCCACATTGACCACGAGAACAAAGCGTTTGTGACTCGTGATGCTGTCTTTCAATAAAAATACGATTATTTCTTGATAAGACAGAGTGGGAGAAAATGTTTCAAGAGCCACAAAATGAGCATATGGTCCGAAAAAAAAGTTTTCCTCATTGCTTGTTCAGTAGTTGTTTCTTCGGAACCTAGGAGGTTAGGTGGAATTTTATCGCTCCTTTATAGTGATGAATTCTAATATGCATTCTAATATGCGACTTATAAAAGACTGTTTTTAGTCCCAACTTCTTGATATGGCTTAGAGTCATACGATTCGTAATGGAATCCATGCATGATGGTCAGGTATGTGACCTGGTAAATTTTACTTGACGAAGTACGACCTCTTCAATGTAAATTGATTTTAAGATCGAAATTTGCATGGATGAACATTAAAATGTTTTCAAAGATAAATTAATAGGCAAAGAGTTTTGCACCAACCTTAATTCTTTGATCCATTCGAATATACTTAGCGATTACAGCACATCATAATAGTATGATGCCAACTGGATCTCAAGAACCACCTTCTCGAATACGATTCTAGAAGAGGTAGTATATTTTATATTCACTTGTGGGTTTGTAGATCCTAACTATCCTAAGTTAATTTGCAAGCTTAAGAGGATGTCTTAAGTAAGCACTAAAGAGTTGGAATTAGTGTGTCAATCATGTCATAAAATATTTCTCGATATCTCGAGGAATTATGTTTATACATGAAGTTAAGTGGGAGTAATATGGTTTTCATCAGTCTTCTATGTGGAGACATATTGATCATTTTAGATGATGGAAGATTTTGGAGAAGTAGAATACATCTTTTAGATATCTGAATTTATGGAGATAAATCTAAAAGGATATTAGCATTGAGTCAAAATTCTTATATTGATAAGATCTTTGACTAGTTCAAGGAAGTTGAACAAATCATAATTGATTCCTTTTGCTTCCGCTGCGGGGTCAATTATATTCGCTGTGATGTATACTCAATCCGACATTTCGTATGCTTTGAGTATGACGAATCATTTGCAATTAAATCCAAGTGAGAGTCACTTGATAGCCATAAAGAACATCCTTAAGTACTTGCGAAGGACTAAAGATATGTTTTCATATGTTTGGAGTTTAAAGTGAGTTGTGTGTAAGAGTTTACACAGACTTCTGTTTCCAAACTGATCAAAGTGATTTGAAATCACGAACTGGCTGTGTTTCATAGAAGATTTATCTGTTGGAAGAGTTCCAAACAGAAAATACTATTGGAAAGGTTCCAAGTATAAGTGACATTTTCAAATAAAAATGTCATGTATCGGCTGGAAGTGTTCCAGGCAAATTATCATTGCGGATTTAACAACGGAAATGGAGTACATTGTGTCATATGATGATGCATATGAAAGTAGCTTGGATTCGACAGTATTGGAGGGACTAGAAATAGTTCATATAGCTGTATATCCTATCCCATTATACTGGTAAAACAGTGGGAGCTACCTTTAGGCCAAGAGTCCTAAGTCTAGATTCAAACCTAGACACGTACTCAGAAAGTTTTATGTAATATGAGATTACGTAGACAAAGAGAAATAGCAATCAGAACGATGGGAAAGATGCAAGTATTGCTAATCCATTAGCCATGCTTTTTGCAGGCTGAACATGATAGTCATGTCATTTCAATGGGGATTGAAATATGTACCTGAATTGCTAAAGATTATAAGATATGAAATTATTGATAGCGTATCAATTTTTCCAAATATTTGATAATCGCATTCATTGTTAGAGTTTCATTAAAAACTCCTTTATTTAGTTTGACTAAATTTTAATACTTTGTTTATCCGAATTGGTTGAAAGAAAGGTTGAACCCAATTCAAGTGAACAGGACGAACTTAGTATTTTGTCCCTAGTCACTCAATGAGGTGACGTCTCGAAATGACTAGATTGTAAGTCGATCGATGGTTGGTTCAGCACCATGGGGTCATGGAGATGACTGGTCGTTTACATAGACAGACTGTATGACACTCTGTCGGACAGTGACATTGTAGAGACCCTTAAATCAATTATTTGATGCCTGGTCGTGGCAGGGTCTTCTATCTTATTCCTATAAGTCGATTCTTTTGACTGGCGACCGTCTATCTGAGTCGGTGCAGTTTCCGATTGGTTTTGGTTGATGTTCTAGGTCGTGCCGTAAAAGGAGGCCGATGGACTTCTTCTGGATCATGGTGATCTGCATCATACAAAGTAGATGGATCAACAGGAATTGTCCACCCACGTTGGGTAAAAACATCTTTAGGCCACTCGAGGAGAAGTTACTGTAAATGCGTGGCCACGCTCGGAAAGAGATCTATGGTAGATTTTCCGGTCAGACAGTTACTCTCCCTATCGAGAAAACCACTCTAGATATTGTCAATCGCAAGTGCGACCTGAAAGACACCTTGCGTTGAGTGGGAGATGTGATAAAGAGACAAGAGAATCGGTGACGCACACTTGTGTCAGACAAGTGGGAGATTGTTGGAGTAGGTGTCCTCCACAAAAGTGCGCCACATAATGATAATCTTATTAAGGAATATAATTGGGATATTTATTGACTATATATATGATTAGTCAGTTGATTAACGTAAATCAATAACGGTTGGCTGACTAGAGTTTGACGTTATTGTCGTTTGACGGCGGTGATCAACTGATCCCTTTCGGTCACACCTAAAGGATGAAATCCAAATAGTAACTAATTATTTGTATACGATACAGTTAATTAGTACATTACGTATATTCGATATGTACGAGAGTTAATTGTTAGAAATTGAGTTAAGAACTCAAATTCGATTAAGCTTATTTTTCAATTATGCGATAATTGACTAATAAATTTATATCTTATTTTAATACGATTAAATAAGATTTAACTTAGTAATTAATCGTTAATTACTAAATTAGTTGAGGTTTTGAGATAGAGGTAATTAGTTAACTATATTTACAAGGAGTTGTAAAATAAATTAACTAAGCATTGTTGGACCCATTATATATTGATATAATGGTAAAATATTACTTAAAATGTTAAGTACATATTATTTATTTAATTGAGTCATATAATTGTTATATGATCAAATTAACACTTAATTATACAAGATAATTAACCATATGATCAATAAGTATTTGTGAGACAAATATCAAAAATCAAAATGGACCTAACTAGGCCAAAATGGCCGGTTGGATTGTAGTTGGAAGAGTGATGATTTTTGTTCTTGTTTTTACTCTTTAGTTACTTATTGAAAGTGACATAACAAGTTGAAAACAATCATCACTTATACTACAACATTCCACTCAAATGCATGTGATCAAATAGAACAAAATAAGTGTCCTTTTATGGACAATATCATCCGGCCAAAGTGGCTTAAGAATGACAATGGTTGTTCATTTTTTTGATTACTTAATTTTTGTTCAATTTGTTTAACTTCTCTCTAAAACTCTTCTTCTCACTAAAACTCTCAAATACTAATATTTACTAAGTATTACTAGTGTAGTAATATAGTCATAATATTAGTAGAATATTATCTATCTTATTATCTAGTTAATAATAAGAGTAGATTATTTGGGTTAATCTTGGTGCAACTTAGAGGAGATCTTCTACTTTGGAGATTATTTGTGTTCATCCATATTATTAGCTCAAGAACAACAAGAAGGAGTTCTTGTTGTGCCCATATATTTTCCATATCAATGTGAGGAATTTTCTTCGTTTATATAAATGTCTTTATATTTGCATGCATGTTACATAGATCATTATAAACTAAATTAATAAGTAATTTAGTAAATAATTAGAGTCTAATTAAGGTCTATGGACTTTCAGACCTATACTATCTAATCTTCACAAAGATCTTCAGTATACGGATCATCTCTTCATCTTGATCACAAAGACCCTCCATCTTGAGTCTCGTGTTGTTTTATGTAGATCTTGCTTGAAGCGATTTTCTTTAAAGTTATGCCTGGTTACCTATAACTTCCATGTTCACTTCCAAAGTTATTCCTGAAGTTGTTATAACTTTGTCTCACAGACTTTATCAAAGTTATGCCTAACTTTGATATTTCTTCTCATAATTGTTGCTAGCTATAATAAGACTAAAGCACACAATTACACGCATATGATATATCGAGTAAAACATATTATTACGTAAACATATGTCATTATCAAAACTTATGAAATTGGTCCAACAAATTCCCCCTTTTTGATGATGACAAGTCTCATATGATTTCCTCTTAATAATGTGACTAAGTATGGTTCCCCCTCAACAAAGCACTCCAAAGTTATAGCAACTTTGATCGCAAGAACAAAACAACTTAGCCAAAGTTATAGCTTGAGAGAATTTAAGAGATAACGAGTCTTGACAAGGAGCAAGCTTAAGCAAAGACTCAAATTATATCATTTCTTCCCCCTCTTGGCATCATTGAAAAGACAAGAACAAAAGACATGAAACGACTAGAATAACACATGTCAAGGCAAGAAATAGATATGCAAAATACGCAATATAAAACGATATATACCAAGCAAAATCAAGTGTAAATGTTAATTAAGAACTACAAACCACAAAAAGATACTGTTAGTTGCCATTGGGCCGAATAGAACAAAGTTTAAACAAGCCAAAATGGGCCGAATTGGTTAGGTAGTTCAAGAGATAAGCAAACAAGAATAGAAAAGCAAGGCATTGTGGGTGGGCGGGTTAGATTAGGGTGCTTTATCCAAGATAGTACGCATCCCCTCACGCATTTCCGTTCCACTTTTATCTAAAGAACCACCTTGGCTCACCAAGTATGTCATCCGATCCCTTTGCCTATACATTTCTTGTCGAGAATCGACAATGTTCCTTTCCAACTTAGCTAGGCAATCATCCACACCCGTCATCCGCGCCGTCATCTCACGGTTCACACCCGACCCACCTTGGTCACGGGTGGAACTAGTGGAACCCGATGCCACGGTTTGAATGATCTTTTCCAACACCGCATCTATCTTCTTGTCTTGCGCATCAAGGCGCTCCATCACACTTCCTATGAACACATCCAACTTTGACTCGATTCCCGAAAAATCAGTCCCAACCGGTTTCAACCCGACCGAACCCCCCTTGGTTAAAAACAGCAACTCCGGTCCACAAGCATCCAACTTCATGAATTTTAAAAACGTGTCACTCATATCATCCTTGACGGTAACCCCATAATTGTTCACATTAACGACCCCTTTCGACTCTAGGAGCCATGACAGCCACATCCCGTAGGGCAAGTCAAGAGTAGAATAAATCTTGTCCTCGGTCACCGAAAAGGCGGTTTGAGAAATACGAGAAAATACAAGAAAAGGTAAATTAACCCGGTTTCCCTCCAACCAATTTTTCACAACCAACATCTCATAACATGCAATCTTGTCCCGTCCTCCCCGACGCGGAATTACGGTATTCCATAAAAAATTCAGCATAAATTTCAATTTAGGAGACACACTTCCCGCCAAAACACAACTCGACAAAGACGCCCCAACATCAAAGTATTTCTTAACTTCCAACTTAGCCATGTCCGTCAGTTCCTCCCATGACGTACTCGGATTGATTTTGATTCCATCATCAGGAACCGAAAACAGAGTACAAAAGTCCGTCACGGAAATCGAAACTGAACGGCCATTTATAACGGCATTCAACACTCCATCGGTTAACGAAACAGAGGCGAAAAACTGTATTACCTCAATCGGATAGACTGGACCCGAAAACTGTGCCACGGTTTCCCATTCTTGAAAATTCAGAAAATCGGTAAAGAATCCTAAAGCCGCATATTTATCACACCAAGCTTTCGGATAGAAACGACCACCGTGTATTCCGTACTGAGCAACTCGGTTTACAAGCTTTCTTTCATCTTTTGTGAGACGGAGTTTATCAAGCCCGGAAGATGTTTCTTGAGGCGAAAAATCACGGAATGTAACCCGTGTAACCACCTCGGGAACCGTGTCGACCGTTTCGGTTGTAGCTTCTTCCTGGACTCTAGCTTTGCCCTTATTTAACCTCCTTCTTTTTGTACCCTCAAGACCCGCACCGGACTCGGTTTGGTTCATGGTAGGAGTTTTTTGTGTGGGATTAGGAGAGGTATTTGTGGGCATGCTAGGCTTTGGAGTTTTTGGGTTTGGGTTTTTGGAGATTTTTGATCTAGTGGAAGCCATGGATGAAGCTTGAAAAATTGATGGTTAAATTTTTGTTGTTGTGGTAGGGGTGCCGTGAAAAGGAGAGAGGAGTTAAAATTGGGTGAAGTGTTTGTGTGGTGAAAGTGAAAGGTAATAATGAGTTGTAAAAATTGGGAAGAGTACTTTTGTACTATGCACATGGGTGTGCCGGCTCTAGGTGATCTCTTTTCCCTTTTTTTTTTTTTTTTTTGTTTTTGAATTATGGTAGGAAAGAGAATCTTAGGTAGTTAATTTTTGGGATATGGTAAGGATAGAGTTTGGTAAATAAAAAGATATGGTAAGGTGATTTTATTTGAGAATTTCGGCTAGCATAGGATACATGGGTAGAATTTGGCTCAATTTTGGAAAGTGAATAAGATAGGTTTTTGGCAAATATGTGGTTCATAATTCAATTTCCATAAAACACTAAATATGCAAGATACTCACGTAAAATATATTATATTTAACACAAATATACTAGCAATGAAATATGCGGACACAGTCATATAATCTCGTCTTAATCTAGCCAGTCACGCAGGTTCACAAAATAAATAAGATGAATTTAATTGCTACTGATTAAACCAATTTCCAACCGCAAAATCTCAAAACGTCTTCTCGCTAACGCCTTTGATAAAATGTCAGCCCATTGATTTTCAGTACTACAAAATTCGAGTTTAATGTTGCCCTTTTCTACATGGTCACGTAAAAAATGATGTCTAATGTCTATATGCTTAGTACGAGAATGCTGAGCTGGGTTCTTAGAAATAATAATAGCACTCGTATTATCACAGAAAACAGGCATACAACCAACATTAACACCATAATCACATAGTTTTTGCTTTAACAAAAGTAGTTGAGAACATACCAGTCCTACAACGATATATTCGGCTTCTGCAGTAGACAACGCAACCGAATTTGGCTTCTTTGAGCCCCAAGTAATTATGCAAGGTCCAACAAACGTAGCAAATCCAGAGGTACTTTTTCTATCTAGGGAACATCCTGCATAATCTGCATCTGAATATCCTACTAGATCGAAATTACACTCAAGTGGATACCACAAATATAAATTAGATGTACCAATTAAGTATCTCAAGATACGTTTAACTGCAATCATATGTGATTCTTTAGGACATGATTGAAATCTAGCACAGACACATACGCTGAACATAATGTCATGTCTACTTGCAGTTAAATATAATAAAGAACCAATCATACCTCGATATGTAGTCTCATCTACGGACTTACCATTTTCGTCCAAGGTCAACTTTTTATCAGTTACCATAGGTGTGTCCATTGGATGAGCGTTCTCCATACCAAATTTTTTGATTAGCTCCTTGACATATTTTTGTTGGTGAATCTTTATGCCTTCTTTGGTTTGTTGAATCTGCAATCCTAGGAAGAATTTCAATTCTCCCATCATGCTCATTTCAAATTCTGAGGTCATAAGATCTGAAAAATACTTGCACAATTTATTGTTAGTAGAACCAAAAATAATATCGTCTACATAAATTTGAGCAACAAGTAAATCAGAACCCTCGGATTTTAGGAATAGGGTTTTGTCGACAGATCTTCTTTTAAAATTGTTTTGTAATAAAAGTTTTGACAATCTGTCGTACCAAGCCCTAGGCGCTTGTTTCAAACCATATAAAGCTTTATCGAGTTTAAAAACATGGTTTTGAAACTTGCTATTCAAAAATCCAGGAGGTTGTTCAACAAAAACCTCTTCTTCCAAATAACCGTTAAGAAATGCAGTCTTAACGTCCATTTGGAATAATTTCATTTTTTTATGAGCTGCGAAGGCGATGAGCAAGCGAATGGCTTCAAGTCTTGCTACTGGAGTGAATGTCTCGTCATAATCAATCCCTTCTTGTTGATTATAACCTTGAACGACCAATCGAGCCTTGTTACGAACTATAACTCCTGCGTCATCCAATTTATTCCTAAATACCCATCGAGTACCAATCACAGTTCGATTAGGAGGTCGTGGCACAAGGTGCCATACTTTATTGCGTTCGAACTGTTGAAGCTCCTCTTGCATAGCCACAATCCAGTCGGATTCTGCAAGAGCTTCCTTGATATTGGTAGGCTCTATGGTAGAGAGAAATGAATAGAATGAACAAAAGTTATTTAATGTTCGCCTAGTTTGAACTTCTTTAGTCAAACTTCCTAGGATACTGTCCATAGGATGAGAACTCTTATATTTCCATTTCTTAGAGTTCCTAGGCTCATCATCATCTGATGAACTTTCATTTTCCTCAAATGATTCAGAATCAAGATTGGTTCCCCCCTGAGTTGGACTCTGGGGTTATAGCTGAAGTTGGTACAACTTCAATTACACCATCTTGGTTATGGTTCAAAGTTATAGCATCATCAGCTATAACTTCAGTTTCCTTTTCCTTGTTTTGAGAAGAGACATTCGTATCATCAACAATTGTCTCAGTTCTCTGTTCAAGGTCATTTGCGGATTTATCAAGTTCATCATTGATTCCTTCAATAACTTCTTCATTATTAGCTGGCTCGTCTTCCCTTGAAAGGCGAAAGTCTGGATCATTCATGTCTTCTTCTTCATTCTGTTCAACTTGCTCAGGCACATTATCTTCATCAAATACAACATGAACACTTTCTTCTATGCACAAGGTTCTTTTGTTAAAAACTTTAAAAGCTTTACTATGATTAGAATAACCAACAAACACAGCTTCGTCACTTCGTTGATCAAATTTGCTCAAATTACTTTTTCCATTATTATGGACAAAACATTTACTCCCGAAGCAACGAAGGTGAGCTATATTGGGTTTTCTCCCTCTTAAAAGTTCATAGGGAGTCTTTTTGAGAATAGGTCTAATCATAGCTCTATTGTGCACATAGCATGCAGTACTTATGGCTTCTGCCCAAAAGCTCTTAGGAAGGCCACTACACAAACGCATAGTGCGGGCCATGTCCTCTAATGTTCTATTCATACGTTCCACGACACCATTTTGTTGTGGGGTTCGTGGTGCAGAAAAGTTATGTCCTACACCATTCTCCCTACAATATTCTATAAAAGCTTGATTATCAAATTCGGTGCCATGATCCGTACGAATGGAAACTACCTTTTTATCATACTTGTTTTGGGCGAGCTTCATTAGTACTACAAACTCATCGAAAGTTTCATCTTTAATAAATAGAAAGATAGGCCATACATACCTTGAGTAGTCGTCGACTAGGACGAATACGTACCTTGATCCACCGCGGCTTCTAACTTTCATAGGTCCACACAGATCCATGTGTACCAACTCAAGTGGACGCTCTGTACTTACTACTCGTTTCGGTTTGAATGAAGATCTAACTTGTTTACAACGGGCACATGAGTCACACATCTTTTCTTGTTCGAATTTGATTGAGGGTAGACCCTCTACTAAATCCTAAGACTTGAGTTTCTTTAAAATCGTTGGACTGATGTGTGCGAACCTCTTGTGCCACAGGCATGAATCATCCACAGTGACTTTCATGCACGTAAAGGAACTTGTAGTGACTTTGTTTAAATCAATCATATACACGTTCCGTTTACGTAAGCCTTCTACGATAACAGTACTAGTACCTTCAATTATGATGCGACAAACATTTGAATGAAAAAAGACTTTATTTCCTTTGTCACATAATTGAGAGATACTTAGCAAGTTATGCTTAAGACCATCTACCAGATATACATTAATAATAGCATGAGAAGAAGATATACCAATCTTACCTACACCTATTATGTTGCCCTTCTTGTTGTCTCCAAAGGTGACCTTGCCACCGTTGAAGGGCTCTAGTGAAAGAAACAAATTCTTGTTTCCGGTCATGTGTCTCGAACATCCACTGTCGAGATACCATAGATTATTTTCTTTCACTATTATCTGCAAGAGAATCAAATACAGCGTTTAGGTACCCACGCTAAGTTGGGTCCTTTTTGGTTAGTGACTCTATATATTTGATCCTTCCTAACCTATACCTGTTTAGCAATTCTTTTCTTTTTAGGATAGGACTTGCTAGGTTTGTTATATTATTTGTTATTGTTGTGACGCACATTAGGTTTAAACGACTGCTTCTGATTCACATTAGGTTTAGATTTTGAAGGTACAGATGTGTAATCGAAAGCCATGTCATAAAACCATCTAAACTCATTATTTCTAACCTCATCACGTTGAGGTTCAGATTCGGATTCACTAGACGCGTCATGCTCTTTCACAAAATCAGTTTGATTTTTGTTGCCGTTAACATATTTAACACAATTATCTTTAACATGACTGTTGTGACCACAATAATTGCAAATCAGATATTCTGAAAGATTGACGTACTTCCTTCTTCTGAAATCACGGTCAGAAGGAGTGGATTTGCACTTATCATGGTCTCTACGACTATAACATTCATGACCTAGACCCATCTTCATGTTATTGTTAGACTGTTCGGTAAGGAAGTCTAAGACCTTCTGACTTCCTTCCCACTTATCATGAACTTTTCGTGCATGTATGAGCAATTCCTTCAAAGACTGAATTTCTTTTTCACATGGCGAATGATCTATATTCGAGTCTTTGGAGGGATTGTTCTTTTTGAAATTTTCACGAAAATCATTGAAACGTTTGTTCAAGATAAGTTTCTCCTCATTATGTTGACTCTTGGCTTGGGAGAATTCAGCCTTAATATCTTTCAATTGCTGAGAGAGAAAGAAGTTTACTTTCTCGTGATCAAGGATAACAACTTCCTTTGCCTTAGCTTCAGATTGTAAAAGCTCATTGACTTTCTTCAATTCTAAAGTTATAGCTTCATTAGCTATAACTTTGGCTTGAAGGTGCTTAATGTTGAGCTTCAACTCTGAGATTATAGCTTCATTAGCTATAACTTTAGACTCAAGAGCTTCTTTCTCAACATTTGTCTTGTCTGAAGTTATAGCTGAAGTTGCCATAACTTTAGACTTGAGCTTTTTAGCTTTGGCCTTTAGAAGTTGATTTTCCTCAGCAATATCAAGAATTTGTTCTTTAAGATCTTTTAGTTCAAGACTCTGTTCATGACAATGATCTAAGGCTTCTTCAAAATACTTAATTAAAGACTTCTTAGATAAATTCTTAACTTTCTTTTTAAGTTCAAGATTACTAACCTCTTCGTCATCTTCTGAATCTGGTTCTGAATCTGAGTTGCCAACAAGACACATCTCGGATTTGCTTTCATTGTCACTGTCAGAAATTAGGTCAAGACTGACGTTGCTTAGACACAAGTTGGCGACTTCTTCTTCCTCTGACTCGTCATCCTCTGTGTCGAGATCTCCCCAGCAATAAGCCATCATCACTTGCTTGAATTCCTTCTTGGTTTTGTCTCGTTGATTTTTGTCTTTGATTTTCTTCCATGTGGGGCAATCTTTGATCATGTGATCATTATCCCCACATTTGAAGCAACCACGACTAGAAAGAGACCCTTTTGACTCAATTGGCTTTTTTTAAGATTTGTTAGTGTTATTGTTAAACGTTTTCCCTTGTGGTTTATTAAAGAATTTTTTCTTAAAACGTCTAGCAAATAACACTGTTTCATCTTCAAGATCCGAATCTTGTCTTTCCCTAGATTCGGCTTGTAAAGCCACTTTCTTGCTATTACTATCATTTGCCTCATCTTCATCAAGAGTAATCTCGTGAGCCATTAGGGTTCCAAGTAGCTCTTGATAAGATAGGTCAGATAGGTCTTTACATTCCTCAATTACCGTCACCTTAGGTCTCCATCGTTTAGATAGACTTCTAAGGATCTTCCTGGCAATTTCCTCGGAGTCAAAAGTTTTTCCACGATTTTTCAATTCATTAATGATACTAGAGAAGCGAGTGGACATGCTGTCAAGCGATTCATTTTGTTCCCTGGAGAACAGTTCGTATTTTCGCATAAGTAGTGCAATACGTTGCTTTTTGACAACAGTTGTCCCCTCATAAGCTAACTCAAGACCATCCCATATTTCCTTGGCAGTAGAACTAGATGAGAACCGATCAAATTCAGTATGGGTCATGCCGTTTTGCAACAGACTAATAGCCTTTGAATTTTTCTCAGCTTTCTTATAATCTGCCTTAACATAGTCATCTTCTTTCTTTTCGATGGAAGTGCCAGTAGCCGTTCCAAGCATGATCGTATTAGGACCATTCTTAATGATAAGCCAACACTCCCAATCGTTACCCTTTATGAAATGGGTCATCATATTTTTCCATAAACTGTAGTTCTTCCCATCGAATACGGGACACTTCAGATGTTTGGAATCCATTAAAATAAAATTAAAAAGATAAATGGATCAGACTCCTTGCTGTAAGGCAATCAAGAGCACGAGGCTCTGATACCAATTGTAAAGTCTATTGATCGAATATGAAAGAGGGGGGGTGAATTGAGTATTAAAAACTAGCCCCACTTTTTCGACTTATATGATATGTAATTAATTATTTGATCTTATGAATTAAAATCAACTAATTAATTAATCAAAGTAAGCGCGAATAACGAAATAAAGATAAGTAAAGAGATAAGAGAGAGGCACACGATTTTTGAAGTGGTTCAGTTTCACACGTTGAAACCTACGTCCACTATTCTCGATTAATAATTTTTAGTACCTTTCTACGGATTAAAAAAATTACCAACCCACTCGTATAATCAACACTATGATTATAACTCAAGGTGAGTATCGCTAAATACTCTATACTATCTTACGCTAATAAGACCGTACAATATAACTCACACAAATTCCCGTTAAAGAATTGTAAGCCTATAATGATGTACTATTATCCAATAACGTATTTCACTCAAGCGATTGATAATAATTGATGCACAACTCTTTTAAAAACAAACTCTAAAAATAATAAATATTAGCTCAAAGGTTTGCTTTAAAACGATTTTGGAAAATCAACACAAGGAAAATAATAGCCGTGTAATATGTTGTGTATTTCGTGTGTTTTACAAATTGTATGTGAATGAGTATTTATAGTAGAAGAATCATAGAAGATCTAAAACCCTAGTATAATATTTAATAAAGGTACTTATCTTATCATAAAATAATATTTGCTCATCTTTTAGAAATATCTTTATCTCAAAATATTATTTGGTTTATCTTATAGAAATATATTTATCTTAATATCTCAAAATATTGTTGTAAAGATATAGTAGAATCCTAGATTAGGTAAACTAAGAAAACAACCTAGATTGGCCGAAATCCTCTAGCTTACGAAACCCTAGGAGGCACGCAACCCTAGGTGGCACGAACTAGGTTTCACGAAACCCTAGATGGCTCAAACACTAGGTGGGCTAATTAGGTTAACAACAAATTGAGATAGAATATATTAGAAACCCTAGGTAGCATGACAACCCATAAGTTGTATTACTAACCAATAGAATCTCATAAATATATTCTCTATTAAATAATTGATAAATATAAAAAATAAAACTCTTTCACTTTTGAAAACATTTCAAAACATTTTATTTCCAAAATCATGCATCAATATTTTATCATTCAAAATCATAGACTAAAGCTATAACTTTTGAACATAAAATCTCTCGAATGGAATAGTTACCGAATGACGACCTATACTATCTAATCTTCACAAAGATCTTCAGTATACGGATCATCTCTTCATCTTGATCACAAAGACTCTCCATCTCGAGTCTTGTGTAGTTTTATGTAGATCTTGTTTAAAGCGATTTTCTTTAAAGTTATGCCTGGCTAGCTATAACTTCCATGTTCACTTCCAAAGTTATTCCTGAAGTTGTTATAACTTTGTCTCACAGACTTTATTAAAGTTATGCCTAACTTTGATCTTTCTTCTCATAATTGTTGCTAGCTATAATAAGACTAAAGCACACAATTACACGCATATGATATATCGAGTAAAACATATTATTACATAAACACATGTCATTATCAAAACTTATGAATTGGTCCAACATGACCCAATTCCAAAAGCGTGATCAAGCCAAATATGTGCCATCAAGATGTTGGAAACTCAATTGGCTCAAGTTTCCACATCCAATGCTCAAAGACAACAAGTGTGATTACCTGCTCATGGTTCACAACCCCATGAAACTGTTAATGCCATTTATTGTAGAAGTGGTAAGCATTATGATAGATTTTTCATTCCCATGGATTATGAGGTGGTCAAGCAAGATTCGAAGCTTGGGGGAGGTGCTAAGAAGGGTGGTAAGGCTAGGGAGGAGCCCATAATGGTTTATGTTGATGATGAGGTGCCCAATATAAAATTGAAGGAGCTCGAGCCTTAATTCAAGATTCAAGAGCCTTTTCCTCAAATATTGGTAAAGCACAAGGAAGGAAAAAAGTTTGTTAGGTTCTTGGATGTTGTTAAGCATTTACAGGTTACAATACCTTTTATTTAATTGCTTTCTCAAGTCCCCTCTTATTCTAATTTTTTGAAAGAAATCCTCAAAAAGAAGCGAACCTTCAATGAGGTTGAGACCGTAGCTTCACGGAAGAATGTAGTGCACTATTGCAAAATAAGTCTTCACCTGAGCTTAAGGATCCGGGAGCTATTTTATCCCTTGCATTATAAGCACATAAACCATAGATAAGGTCCTTTGCGACCTAGGTGCTAGTGTAAGTGTAATGCCCTTCTCTATTTAAGAAAAACTTAACATGGGTGCTTTAAAATGCACAAATATTACTTTGCTAATAGCGGACCGTTCTCTAAAACGACCTTTAGGTGTTTTAGAATATGTGCCCGTGAAGATTGGTAAGTATTTCATTCCCGTTGACTTCCTAGTACTTGACATGGCCGAGGATTCTCAAGTCCCAACTATTTTGGGTAGACTATTTTTCCATACCGTGGGAGCGGTGATTGATGTCAAGAATGGGAAGTCGACTTTGGAGGTGGGCAATGACCCAGTGATTTTTAGCATGAACAATATCTTTAGGAGCCCAATGTAGTAAGAGTCAAGTTATTTACTTAACACTGTAGATTCTTCTATTTCTTCTTCTATGCCTCGATCCTTACTAACGGATGCCTTGAAGGTTGATGTTGGTGTTAATTGTTTTTTAGATGAGGATACTAAGAGAAATAATGCTAAGATTGCAAGAAGGGGCTATTCATAAAAAAGCTTGGCATGGATGGAGAATGTGAAAAAGGCTATGGAGGAGAGCTTGGATGGTAGTGAGATCAAAGATAAAGGATGATCGATGAAGATATGAATGTCTAGCAAGACTTTAAAACTGCGCTTCTCGTGAAGCAATCCGTGTTTATTTATGTTTAAAGATAATTTATATTTGTTTTTAGACAATCTATTGTTTTTTCAATAATTTAATTTTGGTTTTGATGTAATAGATAAAACAAGACATTTAGTTATATCAATAATTGTAGTAGCTTATCATTTGCAGGTACCCATGGTGCTTGGATTGGACTACCTCATTCTCAAGCTAGCCTGGGGAAGCTTCTACGTGGTTGTATGCTTTCTTTCCCTATCTTTAAATCTGTTGTATCTTACCATTTCCCCTTGTTGGTTTCATTTGTCCTTTTTTTTTGGTTTTTTACGCTTAAACCCGTTTTACAAATTGAGTACAATGTGTTGATCTAACTTGGGGGAGGGATTTAGTTGGTATAGTTATTTATTGTTTTTAAAAAAATAATTTAAAAAAATAAATAAAAAAAATTGAAATATTTCATAAATAGTTGTTTGTTTTGTCCACCCATTTTTGTTGTGCATAATGTCATATGTTGGGGATAAAATAATCAAACAAGGCTCGATGACATGGCAGCAAATGATTGGGTAAAGGCATATTACACGGATTCAAGCCAAGCAGATCAACGGCTAAGATTGGAAGTAAAATTTTACTAAGTCAATAACTACCTCCGCAAAAATAAGACCTGCAGTAGAGATCTCGCAGCATGCCAAAGCGACGTTGAGGATGCAATTTCACACTATAAAAGGAAGGCAAAGGGAAGGAGCAACACAT
This sequence comes from Heliosperma pusillum, assembly GCA_022085475.1. Taxonomy (NCBI): domain Eukaryota; kingdom Viridiplantae; phylum Streptophyta; class Magnoliopsida; order Caryophyllales; family Caryophyllaceae; genus Heliosperma; species Heliosperma pusillum. Next base: position 23,513 of record JAIUZE010074601.1, on the reverse strand, counting down.
ATTCTCACTTCTCTACTCGAGCATTCAAATACAAGCAATTCAACAATTAATAGTGAAAATTCTCCCTAGTTTCTCTATTTACGTCTAAATACATTTTACCACCTGAGCAAGTACTTTTCCATTTTTGTGCATCTATTTGGAGGGATTCCGAATCCCCCCGCAGGTTTTGTCACATTGGCTTTTCACCAATCCTTTGTGTCATCCTCTTTCTTGCACCTTTACTTTCATTTATTCTTCATTTTGCACTAGTAAAGGAGCCACTTTGATCCACCTAGCAATTAAATCACGTAATTAACAAGTTTTCACCACAACAGTTTGGCGCGGCGCCCAGCGTGGGGCATAGTGGTTAATATCTAGAGTCAAAACAAAAATCCAAAATCCAAAATGTAAAACTTCGGTTCACCCAATACCAGTGGTTCCCCTATGAGATCTTCATCAGGACCTCCTCAGCCAGTGTCGGGAAGCTCCAGTATCCCAACCAGTGCAGGCCAGATGGTCTTGTCTACCCACCTAGAAGGATTTGAGCTTACGTGGTCGATTGATCAAGCACTTAGTTGTCAAAATGCTTAGAGCAAGGTCTAGATGCAAAGAGAGAGAAAAGAAGGGGCACAACACTCGCGTGCCTTGAAAGTATGCACGAACCTCTCCTTTTATAAGGAGAAATCCAAAGAGTTTTGAAATAACGCGAACACGGAAAGAAATCTAGAAAATATTCCGAAAACAGAGAAAATAGTTGGGGAAGTGGCGCAGCAGATGTTGCTCCTCTTCCACAAAGGTTTCCTACCGCGGAAGAAGAATTGTGGTAGATCTATGCTTTCCTTTTAAAAGATATGAGATAGAATTTATAAAAAAAAGATAGAATTTGAAATATTAAAAAAATATTCAGAATATTTCCGCGTGTTCCGACTCGGAGTTTTAAGACGTTTAATAGAAAATGAAGTGGTTTTTTTACCCGGACTCCAAAAGGACTCTAATGATTGTCAAAACGACCGTATTGGCGCAAAGATGACGACCAAGGGGTAGACACAACTGTTTCACCTATCACTTAAGGATAAACTTACGTATTGTCATAAATCGTTCTGCATACCAATCATGCGGTCTAATCATCACTGGGTGGTTGGCATAAGGTGTAGATTCAAAGTATCTACAAAGCCCCCATTTTGGCTGAGGCTTGGACAAGGCAAAAGTCAAAGTATAGCCATCATGCCAATCAAAGATTACAACCTGGCGACTATGGCGATGCGAGGCGGTTCAAGGGGTCTGAACCAAAAACCCGTCGTCCGGAACATTTTAATGTCTGTCGACTATCGGGTGGGTCATTTAAAGTCCATCAGACTACGTACTAAAGCTCGTCATCCATGAGAAAGTGTCATGCCTGAGCATCTTCTTACTTGGTTGCGATGTGAGGCTCGCCAGCCGTTGCATTCAGGTGTGTAATGAAGCTCGCCAGCCTTTGAAAGGGCGCGTGATGAAGCTCGCCAGCCGTTGAAAGGGCGCGTGATGAAGCTCGTTAGCCGTTGAAAGGGCGCGTGAGAAAGCTTGCTAACCGTTGGGGATAAGGTGCGTAATGAGTCTCGCGAGCAGCTCAGAATCGGCATGTCTCTATCTTCAGGTGAACTCTCGTTGGGGAAAGGGCGCGTGAGAAAGCTTGCTAACCGTTGGGGATAAGGTGCGTAATGAGTCTCGCGAGCCGCTCAGAATCGGCCTGTCTCTATCTTCAGGTGAACTCTCGTTGGGGAAAGGGAGCGTGGTGAAGCTCGCCAGCTGCTGAAAGAGGTGCGTAGCGAGGCTTGACAGCCGTTGAAAGGGCATGCTGTGAAAATCTTCCTGAGTCTGTCTTCAGGCAGACTCTCGTTGGACAAAGCGTATGTGAGAATCTGGCTGTGTCTGTCTTCAGGCGGACTCTTGCTGCGGAAATACATGTTGAAGTAGAATTCTTTTGCGGAAAGAGTGTACGTAATGAGGCTCGCCAGCCGTTGACTGGGCGCGTGATGAAGCTCGCCATCCATTGTATGTGAGAATCTTCCCGCCGTTTAAGGGGCATGTTGTGAGAATCTTCCTGCGTCTGAAGAGGCATGTTGTGAGAATCTTAATGCGTCTGTCTTCAGGCGAAATCTCGTTGTAGAAAGACATATATTGAAAAGGATTTGGGCCCACAAGCAACAAACTTGTAATAACCAAACTACTAAGTAGAGCTCTGCTTGGGCAAGGACGCAGCAAAAGCTGCAACTTCGCTGGGGGTTGCTTGAAACCGCTTCAAAAAACTTCTTGCCATTGTTTGAATTCGCTGAGGATTGCTTGACGTTACTGAAATTGCTGAGAATTGCTTGACGTTGCTCAAACCGCTCGAGGTTTGCTTGACGTTGACACCGCTGAGGATTGCTTGAAATGACTAGCGGTGAGGGATATAAGAGGCAGGATTCTTCTTACAATGTCTTAAGGAGATCGAGGTGGCAGGCATCTAGCCCCCAGCTTACCTCGAGGTGCTGGAGTACAATTTTCCAACTTTGGCTATTGCATAGGAGTGCAGGTGGCACCATCTCAGTATGTAGCGTTAAGGAGGGTGGCTAATTGGTTGCAGGCTACAGCCCTTGAGACACTCGTAGGTGGCTGGGATCGACAGGTATGAACCTCTCGTTCCTTGTTCAAAGTGCTTCTTTTGTAGAGAGTCTCGGAGCGCGAGCTAGCAGAGTCTCGGAGGGAAATAGCTTGTTTGTTGAGGGAGCTAGAGGACAGAGACACCGAGATTGTCGCTCTCGCGATTCTACCTCGGCTTGGTTATGAGGATTAGTTTGTCTTTTTTGGTGGTTTGTACATTTTGGCTTGTTTTGGCACGTTTTTGGATTTTGTCTTGGGCGAAAGCCCAGTTTTGAATTTTGGACTTTGTTTTCGATTGTGAATTTGGATTTGCTCTGGCTTTGGCTTTGCTGGAGGCTTTGCTTTGACTTGGGCTTTGGTGTGGGCGAGATCCCCCTGTTTCTGAGTTTTTGTTTTGGGCGAGAGCCCCCAATTTTGGATTTTGACTCTCTCTTGAGCGAGAGCCCCCAGCTTGATGTACATGCCTCTTTTGGTTGTATTTGATGGTATGAGTGTTTTTTCTGCTAAATGTTTTTTGTCTCTGCAGGTTAGTCTGAAAACAACACAGGTTTGGTAGACGACGGTTTTGCCGTCATGCTGTCGAAAATCACGTCACAAAGAAATCACACAAATTACATGTTTTACGTTGGTGGCCTAAACTGACGCTAAACGAAAGATTGGATTGAAAAACGCGGCTTTGTGAAAGAAATGTATATTTGTTGAAAATGTGGAAAGAAAAAGGAGTGAAACGAGTCCCCTGAATAATTGTGCTCATTTGGCGGAAATGTCGATTTGTGTTTCAAACCCGGAGAGGATTATGAAGTCCAAGGTTGATATCATTTTCTAAGCTGTTTTGGCACATGCTTCTGCTCGCCTTGGTGAGAAGTTGAGGATTTCGTTTATTTTAGCAACATGGGGATATCCAAATGTCAAAATCCAAGAGCATAGTGACGCTCAATCTTAACTGGCCAGGGGTTGGTTTTATTTCGTGTCGCACAAGCGGCACGTGGGTTACAAGAACCGCATTACTTTTTTGTTCTTGAGAATTTGGATGAGTTATGCCGTTTTTACAATAACAAGCTCTACCAATTACGCAAAACTAATACTATAGAAACAAAATACTTTTGTGATTGTATAAGTCTAGTGTACATCTGTCGAATTCTTATATGCTAAACGAGGGTGATAAGAGACGGAATGGAGTGGAAGGTTTATGGTGTAAGAAGACACAGGAGATCTGTATTATCTCTCTCACTCACCTATATGAATGAAAGGATCGTCCCGAAAGGCACGGAGACAAAGTAACTGTGAGTCGATTCGTCTGAAACTTGTTAAAAGATAACTAGTGGAGAGATTTAATTTTGTTTGGGATCTTTTTTACTGGAGAGATTTTTTTTTGCTTTTGTCTCGTGTTTTTTTGAAAGTGCTCGAGACTTTTGTTGGGCTGTTTTTGGGGTTTAAAGTCGTCGTTGGACTATTTTTGGTTGGAAGTCGTTGTTGGACTGTTTTTGTGTGTAAGTCGTTGTTGGACTGTTTTTTGGATTGTTTTTTTTTTTTTGTGTTCTTCGACACTTTGTTGGATTGGTTGGGTTTGTTGGTTTGATTTGAACTTGTTTGATTGGAATTTTCTTCTCTTCTTTTTTTTTTGGATTTGGATTTATGTGACTTTTGTTTGTCTCGTTTTGAGACTTCTGCTTTGGGATATTTGTGATTTTTTGGTTTGTTATTTTTTTTGTTTTTGGTTTTGAATTTGTGAGAGTTTAGGCACGATTGCACTAAAAATTTGTTTTGATCCTAAGGTGGGGGTTTCAAAATGTTTGGCATAAGATACAATTTATGGTAGTCATATGGGATCTGACGAATTGGGTTGAAAGATGGAGTCTCCAAACCTAACGGTCACCTAGAGACACGACGATCAAGGAATTCTCACACCACAAGATATGGACAAGGTGGTAAATGCACGCCCTCGTTAAGGCTTATTCTAAGAGGTCGAGTGATCAACACTAAAGAGATACGACCTAAAGTATTTCAAGTCTGTTCCACTAGTTAAGTGTAAAAAATAGAACAAGTGACTAAGAAAAAGACATGTGCTCATTTGTAACTCAAAAAGGACTAAGATGGTCCTTTCTATTAAAATAGTGAATACAAACGGCTGCTGGGACATACCCCAAGCTACTGTTACTATTTGACACTAAGCTAGGAGAAATAGAGGGATGGGGTGACAGCAGGAGAAGACCCTCTAGAGACTTTAAACTCAGACTCTGACTTTGACTCTGATTATGATATGAATTTGTTGTCTTCTGGTTCTTTTTTGAACATCTCTTTTTCATTTTCCAACATATGGATTTCTTCGTCAACTGGGGAGATGAGGTGTGAGCAATCCAAGGTGGATTTTTCATTTGTAATCGTTAGAACTTCAAAAGGATTGTTAGGCTTGCTCCCCGGAGGGATGGGTAGACGACCGTCCTCAATCATATCTTGAATGACATGTTTCAATTTGTAGCATTGCTTGAAAGTCCAAGCACCATACGAAGAAATAACCAGGTTATTTGACCTAGACCCTAATTAGACTCCTCTAATTAGTTATTAAATTACTTATTAATTTAGTGTTTAATGATCTATGTAACATGCATTCAAATATAAAGACATTATTTAAAAGAAGAAATTTCCTCACATTGAGATGGAATTAAAATGCGCACAATAAGAACTCATTCTTATTGTTCATAAGCTATAATAAAGGATGATCCTTCAGAAAATCTCCAGAATAGAAGACATCCTCTTAGTTGCAGCAAGATGAAACTAAATAATCTAAACTTATTATTAACTAGATTATAAGATAGATATAATACTACTAATATTAGAATATATTACTACACTAAAAATACTTAATATATTAGTATGTTGAGAGTTTAGTGAGAGGAAGAGATTTTAGAGAGATGTAGAAGAAATAAGCAAGAATGAATTAAGATGAAAAATGAACAACAATAATCCTATTTATGGACAATTTGGCCGGCCCTCTTAAGCATCAAGAGAGTGTTTTTCTTCTTATTTTATTCTTATGCAAAGTGGTGATGTGTAGTAGTGTTAGTGATGATTATGGTGTACTTGTTATGTTACTTCCACTTGGTGACTTGTGAGCATGTATAAGAAAAACTATCATCACTACCTACTACACTCAATTTTCAGCTAATATGGTAACATATGGTCCATTTTGATTTTTTGATATTTGTCCCACAAATACTTATTAATCATATATTTAATTATCTTGTATAATTAAATGTTAATTTGATCATATAACAATTATATGACACAAATAAATAAACAATATGTGCTTAACTTTAAAGTGATATTTTACCATTATATCAATATATAATGGGTCCTGCAATGCATAGTTAATTTATGTTATAATTTCTTGTAAATATAATTAACTAATTACCTCTTCCTCAAAATATATATAAAACCTCAACTAATTTAGTAAATAAACAATTAATTACTAAAATAGATCTTATTTAATCATATTAAAATAAGATACAAATTTATTAGTCAATTATCGTATAATTGAATAATAAACTTATTTTAATTTGAGTTACAAACTCAATTTCTAACAATTAACTCTCATAACTAAACGTACATATCAAATATATGTAATGTGTTAATCAACTGTATCATATACAAATAATTAGTTCTACTATTTGGTTTTTCACCCTATAGGTGTGACCGAAAGAGATCAGTTGATCACCGCCGTCATACGACAATAACGTCAAACTCTAGTCAGCCAACCGTTATTCGTTTACGTTAATCAACTGACTAATCATATATATATAGTCAATAAGTATCCCAATTATATTCCTTAATGAGATTAATTATTTGACGCACTATTGTGGACGACACCTACTCCAACAATCTCCCACTTGTCTAACACAAGTGTGCGTCACCAATTCTCTTGTCTCTTTATTACATCTCGACTCAACGCAAGGTGTCTTTCAGGTCGCACTTGCGATGGATTATATCTAGAGTGGTTTTCTCGATACGGAGAGTAACGGTCTGACCGGAAAATTTACCATTGATCCTTTTCCGAGCGTGGCCACGCATTTACAGTAATTACTCCTCGAGTGGCCGGAAAATTTACCATTGTAACGGTTTGTACCCAACGTGGGTGGAAAATTCCTGTTGACTCATATACTCTGTATGATGCAGATCACCATGACCCAGAAGATGTCCATCTGCTTCGTTTCACAGCACGACCTAGACCACCAACCAAAGCCAATAAAAAATTGCACCGACTCAGATAGACGGTCGCCAATCAAAAGAATCTACTCATAAGAATAAGATAGAAGTGAAAGTCCTAGACCTCTAATTAGACTCCTCTAATTAGTTCATTAAATTATATTAACTTAATTATTTAGGATCTAGTTATCATGCATGCAAATATAAAAGCATAAATATAAAGATAAGATGATATTTCCTTACAATGGTAATTTTCGGCCAAAATGGGGCACAATAAGAACTCCTTCTTATTGTTCTTGAGCATGTAATTAGTGGATGATCCTCCATAAAACAACCTCCAAAGTAGAAGGTCTCCTTCTTATTGCACCCAAGATTAAACCCAAGTAATCTTAGCTTATTATTAACTAGATAATAAGTAAGAAATAATACTACTAATATTATTGTATTACTACACTAGTAATATGAATATTAGTTTGCATGTGAGTTTAGAGAGATGTAGGAGGTTTTAGTGAGAAGATGTGAATAATCAGAAGAATCAAGTGAAGTGTATAAATGAGCAACAAATGCCCCTTTTAAAGACCTCTTGGCCGGCACTACCAACCCCAAAGTGGGTGATTTTCTTCATATTTTATTCACATGCATAATGGTAGAGTATGGGATTGTATAATGATAATGATCATGTGTCATACATCTCATAATCATATGGTGGAGTGTGGAATTAGTAGAGAATAAACACAATTGTTTTCTACTAGCTAAAACCGGTTCACATGTGTCCAATATGGACCATTTTGATTTTTGATATTTGTCCCACAAATACTTATTAATCATATGCTTAATTATCTTGTATAATTAAGTGTTAATTTGATCATATAACAATTATATGACACAAATTAATAAAAAATATGTACTTCACTTTTAAGTGATATTTTACCATTAGCCATACCAACAATCTCTCTTTCGTAAATAAGCACTTATATCAATATATAATGAGTCCCACAATGCCCAATTATTTTATTTTACAACACTTTGTAAATATAACTAGTTTTTGTACCCGTGAAAATCACGGGTGCGTTTGAGGCTAACTATGTAAACTCACTCATAAATGTATCTAGTCCTGAATCTAGGGGGCTAGCAGGGGCGCTCGCCCACGTAGACAGTCGTAAATTTTTAAAAAATTTAGTTTTTTAAAAATAAAAAATACTTAAAAATTTCCAAGTTTTTCGAGTTTCCCTTACACCACTACTCGTTTGCCTTCACTGAGAATTATTTTTTGCCTCTGATTGGTTCAATTCCTAACTTCGCCACTGAATATAGCCTTTTGTTACCTATATAATTGAATGTAAAAATGTGTACATGAAATGTACTTCATATGTTTTGGTTAGAAGCAAACTAACATATTAATATTCTAATTCACATGAATTAACATATTTGACGGGTAAATATATGTAATAACGAATATGTTTATTTATTGTGATACAAAATTAACCATGTCAAATGATGAATATTCGAAATCTACAGAACTTATTTTCATCATAGACGAATGTTTTTTATATAGTATAGCATACAAATACGTGGTTGTATAGACAAATAAAAGGTCACAATTTTCATACTATTTTATATAAATTTGAGAGTATTAAAATTTATATTTACGTTAACTAACATAATGTATTTATGTACGTAGTACATTTTTTAGTTGCACGCATTAGATCGATTAAAATGGCAATAAACTAAATTCTTTAAAATTCTCCATTAATACCAATTAAATTAATCAAAAGTTATTTAATTATATATTCATATTTAACTATACAACCTGTATATAATTTTTTTATTAGAAACTATGATCAATATAAAGTGTTTATTTTCCCTTTTTTAGTATTTTTTTTATATGTTAGGTTGTTTTGGTTAGCGGTAGTTGTGTACTTGTGTAGAAGGCAACATGAAATACATGTCGTTGAGAAGGGTGCGTCTAGTGGGTGAGAGAGGCTGGTCGCTAGGAGGCGCATGTCAGATTGGTGATAAGGTATGTATTTCTATTTATTATTTTTTTTTAAAATCTATATGCAATGCTCGATGTATTTGATTTATCTCGATCTATTTTTTTTCTTATTCTTTTTCACCTATATAATTTTTTTTGTTGATGTCTTTGTTGGAGTAAATGTCCTCAACAATAGTGCGATCATATAATTAAATCTCGATAATAAGAATACAAAGGGATGATGAATATTATAGTCAACTGGTCAACATAAATCGGGGACGATTGGCTCAATTGAGTTTAACGTTACTGTCGTATGACGGTGGTGATCAGTTGATCCCTTGAGGTCACACCTAAAGGAGAATCCCCTAATCATGTACATTAATTAATTGTATAGCGATACAGATTAATTAATCCCTTAATTTGAACAGGTTTAAAGTGAGATTTATATCTTATTATAATATGATTAGATAAGATTCATTTTAGTAATTTAATTGTTATATTACTAAAAATGCATTATGTTTATGAAACATTTCAGATAAGTGAAATTGGTCGATTATAATTAAAAAATATTGTAGAATATACTAACCAAATATGAGATGACCCATTTTATTTACATGTAATTATAAAATGTGAGTTAAAATGTTAAGTCTGATTTATTTGTTATGAAATTGCATTTAAATTAGTTAAATGTACATTTATAAGCCTAATTACATGTTACATGTCGCATGTCACATATGTGACAAATGACAAATTACAAAAATAAAATGGACACCCTTTTTATGATATAAAAACAGGTTGGGAGGGTATAAGAATAGGGATTTAGGTCATGATTTGTTGTTCTAATTAAGAATTAAAACAACATGATTACCACCTTAAGTCTAGACTCTACCCTAGTGCATTGTAAAGACAAAAGCATGCTCACCCTCCCCCATGTGTAAGTGTGGCCGGTTGGTGATGACCATAAGAGGGGTCTTTTCTCCTCTTTATTCACTACTTGATTTTGATCAAAAATTTCCTACATCTCTCTAAAAGGATTATCACGAAAACAATTTGAGAAGTTGAGAATAAAACTAAGTTCTTATATTAATATAAGATTACTAAGAGTAGTAATAGTGATATTAATCTTCTTTAAGGGCTACTACTATTATCATACTAGTGTAGTATTTTATAGTACATTTGGGGTTGTCTTGGGTGCATCTAATAGGACTGTTCTTACACTAAGAACTTGGAAGTTCAGCCCTAACATTGTAAGCTCAAGAATAAAGTAGGAAGGAGTCCTATTTTGTGCCCATATTGGTAATAAGATCAATGTAAGGAAAAGTTTCTTCTTATCTTTGTATTTTTATTGTTATGCATGCATATTTTCTACTTAGTTTAGAGTAAACTTGGGACAACCCTCGCGAATGCGGAAATATAAAACATACAAGCATGATGAAATTACCCCGTCTAGACGAAATTACCCCATCTAACATAGCTGGTCAAGATGAAATTACCCCGTCTAGTCGGAAATACGGTATTTTAAAAACCTTTACATACAAGAAAGAAAAATACGAGGAGTGCCAAAATATTACAAACTAAATAAAAATACCACAAGAGACGTAGTCTCTCAAAGTGTTAACAAAAGACAAAGTGTTTAGCAAACTAGCTAATTAACGACTAGAGGTTAATCTTCCAGGGACAACGCCCGCTAGCTCACACCCGAACCCAAAATAGCATAAGCAAAAAGCCATCCATGCAAGCAACCTGTTCATTCATGAAAAACATGAACGCCACAATCAGTGGGGAGTAACTCCGGGTTCTCCCAGCCATATCACATTAAACGTACATATAAGGAAATACAAAAGTAAAATCATGCATATATAGATATACATGTGAGATACGATAAGAATAGATAGGCAATTCCATATATAATGATAAGAACATATGGAAATCAAATCCGAACCATCATGTTATTCAAAGACTCGGGGAAGACACTCTTAGGCAACCGAATACGCTCACTAGGGATTGCATCTCACCGTTAGCGGTATAAGTTTGATAAGATTGAGACTCGACAAACAACCATGCCAAGTCATGCAATGACCATGAATAAATCCATCATGTTATCATCCATTCACGAACACCATACATGACGGTGCCCAATCATGCAATGACCATGAATAATATCATGAAATCACGAATTCAAAGACGACGACACGACGACATCTCTCACGGTAAATGAAACGCACTAGCATCGTGTACATGGCAAGTATGATTATGGGCATCCACGGGAGTAAAACCTTCCCTGAACGCATACACGATTCAATCCATTTCGTATATGTAGACTAATGTCCTCATGGTAGGAACGATAATTAAAGGCTCCTATCTAAACCTTGGCCATGATTTCGGAATCACATTTTCCGATTCGACATGCGATAAAACTTTTCGCATCCAAGACTCGGTCTTACAAAGAAAACGCCGAGTACCCCAAATTCGGTAGATCAATTCACGAAAGAGGCGGAAAAGAGCTCAAGCCTCATAACAAGCGGTTCGCTACATGCAAATAACACCACCTCGCAAGTACACAACATTTGACGGCCGGGTCGATCAACGCATAGCGTTCAACTCCCAACAACGTCGGCGTATGCCCACTAACACATGCATTTAAGCAGTAGGATACCTCTCCGTTCCGACATTCCAGCCTTACGAACGTGGAGGTAGCCAAGGGAATGAGAGTACAAAGCACAAGACAAAATAGTGCTCAAACCGTATCATTTGTAAAAAACGACTCAAAGTAGGACATACCACAAACCGTCACAAAACATGTGAATAGGGAAATATATAAACTTAACTATGATAAAAATGAATCAATACATGATACATAAGCATTAGAACAAGTTTGTGAAGCATAACGAATAAAAACATAGATCACCCCCCAAAAGAACGTTGTTTGGAACCCAACGAAAACAAGGGTCCACTTCAAACATTCATAACTAGAGTTGTAGATATGAAAATGCATAAATTCCAAGTCTAGGTCATAGCTTATTCTCTTACGGTTCCAACGAATGGTCACAAGCCTAAAACAAGCAAGTAACGAAGGAGATATGATCATTCTACAAAAAGGGGTCAATGCAGTGAAACTGCACGAGTCCACCCGAGAACAACAACACCATTTCTATCATTTCCAATTTTCATAATTCACTTCTATCAACTATCAACAATCAATATTCATCATCAACCATCATCAAATAACAACAATCATCATCCATAACATAATTCCTAAACTTACTAATCGTAATCTAATACGATTTCTAGCATATAAGCATGTAAAACACGTAAATGATATCGAGTAACCCTTCACCGTTACCTTTTCGCGTCTTTAAACGGTTTCTAAACCTTCCTAGTCTCCACCTACAAACAATTAGATAATAAAAGATGAATATCATTCACCTTGAGAAAGACGGATAATTTAAAAAGCGAGAAAGACGGTAATTTTATTTCAATACGGATAGAGGAAGCTAAGAGGGGAAGAATAAGACGAACTTACGCGAATTTTAGCGAATAACGAAGAAGTAGCGACGAATCTATGACGGATCAAAATGGACGCAAGGTTTTTGGTGTTTAAGGTGAGGAAGAAGAAGATTGAGTTTTGTGAATGAATTAGGTTAAGGAGTATGAGGGAGTATAAGTAAAGGGTGAGTCGGAAAAGTCAACGAAAGTGAAAGGCGGCTCAAAAGTCAAGAAAAGTCAAAGACGACTTAAAAGTCAAGAAAAGTCAAACTCGCCTTAAGACGGGATTCTCATGGAATCTCGCGGAAATTCCAAATACGAACTCGGAAATTGTAAATTCGACTCGAAAAATTAAATTTACGATTAAAACTAAAATTCGCTGAAAAGTATCCGTAAAATATTTTTACTAGAAAAATAGGGTACATTTCCGGGTGTTACAAAACTAAATGTAATATCATATTAGAAATGTCTAATATTGAGTTTAAGAAACTAACTAGCGGTATCAAGAGCCTTGGTTGTTGCATGCATAATCGATTTATAGTTTTTTTCGAGTTATTGTAACTTAAAGAAAACTAGTAATTTGTGTTTTATAAGATAAAATCACAAAGTTATTGGCATGTCAATATATTCTTGTCCTAATATGATTTTAGGTCATTTTGATGATTTATTGAAATTTATATTGCTCAAATATGATTTTTAGTGTTTTTATTACATTTTAATGAGTAAAATGATGTTTAAAATGCTTAAAATAGTTAGACTTACCTTCTGACCTTGAAATGTTTACACAATATCACATATATATTTTAATTACTTTACGTAAAAGTTCGTGTGAAGTGGATTTATTTCGTATTATTTATGATTTTTATATGATAAAATGGATTAAATAAAGGTCTAATGGGTTAAAATACTTCCGCTTTGAGTTGGACTATGAAAGTTTAGTTTGTTGTCACATGAATGTTTTCCTGTAAGACTGGAAAATGTGAGACTAATGTGATTTGTCTAGCATGATTTATGAATTTTTAATGTAAAAATGGCATAAATAGTGACTTATTTAGCAAATATAGCTAAATTAAATTTCATGACAAGAGAAAATTCTTCCTGGTTGTTTAAATGTCCCACATTTCAGATCTAAAGTTGAAAATTTAATATGATTAATTTTCGCATGCTTTATGTATTTTAATTGATAAAACCGATAAAGCGCAACCGATTTTTCTCAAAAAATGATTCGAAATTTTTAACCATGATTATTGACATTATGAGTGTCATGGAAAAGTTCCAGAATGTACAAAAATTTAACAAATTTTGAAATTATTGTGATTAAATTTGAATTTATTTGATTAAAATATGATTTTAAAAGTCTAATTATGAGCAATTAAATAACAACAAGTTGAATTATTGTCAAAAATTGAGTAATGACTAATTTTTGAGGCCTAATTGAGTTGGGATAATTAACTTGGACTTAAATATGATTTAAGTATTGTTTTGTGATTTTAAGATGTTATTATCACGCATTTCCGTAAAACCGGGTTATATTCGATATAAACCGTTAAATAGAGCGATTTGGCATTTAACATGAGCATGTTTTATACATATTATAATGCTGCATTTTAATTTATGAATGTCATATTTTCAATTTATGAATGTCATATTTTGGTTTATGTAATTTGGAATTATGTAATATTTCTTGTATGGCCTTAGTTTTAATCGATATTGCCCGAAATGTAAGGGAATATTGATTCGGTTATAATTAAATGTGATTTTGTATTACTTTAATTGTATTATTTCCTTTTACAAATGTATAATAGGAGATTTGTAATTTTATAATATAATCTGTAATTATTTGTAATACCGGAGTTTCCCAAAGACGGTGCCATTCGGAAAGGAGTTCCGAGAGAGAGAAGGTGACCTTGGGAGGCGTATTTATGAAGTTTAAGGGACCAAAGGAGTTGGTTTCCGAATTTGTAATAGATTATATTATTTTCTATTCTAGGAAAGGTCATACTAGGAGTTTTATTTTTATGCTGGCATTTTATTTAATATGTTTGCATGCATTGCCAAATCGCCATAACTTGACATGCATATTTTATCGAGCATTCGACCATGTCAATTAAAATTATCTTTAATTCATCGATTTAGTTCACTTAAACGAGATAGATAATAAATTGACATGACCTCTTATAATAAATAATTGAGATCAAGCCTTGCCAAATGTAGAACCCATGAATCCCAATTTCGCAAGGACGTACTCTAGGCTCATCGGGGTGCTAAACTTGTTACGTTGGGTAAGTGGGGTAATAAATGTTATTATTTCGAAATTTGGATTGAGCTCAACGGAAGTATTCGCGACCGTAGCCGCATGTGTTCCGGGCTTAAGATAAATATTAAAGTAATATTATCGACCGAGAATTCTAATGTAGAACCGATTAAAAAGTTAATCCACCGAATTATGTTAATGAGGGATGAATCGGCTTACCGTGCCAAGTTGATATGGATTTGGATCTCGGAATCATTTATAATAGTTGGGTAGAGGTCACTATTTAAATGTTAAAACTTGATTTAAAATGTTTACAAGTATTTAAAATGATAAATGTTGACATTTCCTTTATGTCTAATTTTTGAAGTCAATATTGTTTATTCGCAATGGCAACTACAAACACCAACGCTCCAACTCTCTCAAACGTTTCATGGCTTCGATCCTTTATGGATCGATGCAAGTTAGAAAAGAATGGCGCATATTTTGCCGGTTGGGATGCGCAACTCCGCTTGGCCACGGAAGGTGACGACAAGCTTCGTTTCCTTACCGAAGCCTCTCCCGAAACACCCAATGAAAGGTCAACCGCCACCGCAAGGCGAGCCTATGAGGCTTACCAAAAGGAAGCCGCCGCGATCAAAAATGTTTTGATCTTTTCTATGGAGGCCGATCTCCAAAGGAGTGCCATAAAGATGAGCACGGCCTATGAGATCTATGCCAAACTTGTGACCATGTTTTCACAAGCTCCTAGAATCATTCAATATGAAACGGCATCCGCGTTTTTCGACATGAACCTAAAAGAGGGCCAAAAGGTTAGCCCTCATGGACTCTAATTGATTGAGCATGTCGAGACTCTTAAAGTGCAAAGGGTTGACATTCCTGAACAACTCGTAATTGACCGTGTACTACATTCCTTAGGGAAAATCAAGGCATATGTGCAGTTTAGGGTAAACTACAATATGCAAAATATGCAAACCTCTCTTCACAAGTTGCACAAAATGCTTGTGCAAGCGGAGAGAGACATGGGGCTAAATGTTAGCACCACCAAGGATGTACTTCACATCAATAACAAGAGCAAGGGGAAGTTCAAAAAGGGTGCAAGCAAAGGGAAGAAGCCCTCCACCTACAAAGGCAAAGGAAAAGCTATTGAAAATAGCTCACCCAAGCCTAAGAAAGGTGCCTCATACGAGGATAAGTGTCATTATTGTAATAGCATATGGCATTGGAAGAGGAATTGCTCCAAGTATCTAGGAGATATCAAAGCCGGAAAAATTGTTTTCGTTGGTAAATTTTCATCCCTATCTTTTATGTTATGATCTCAACTTTGGTATATAGATACAAGTTGTGATTCTTACCCTTTTTAATTGTAATTAGGGCACCCAAGCAAGGACAAGCAAGCCTAAAGATGTTCTTCAAAGGGAAGCTAAAGTAGCCACCCATGGATGAAGACATATGGAAGCTTGGACTTATTTTGTCTTGTCTTCTTTATTGGGTTTTATTATGTGACATTGTTTGAGAAACTCTATATTTCCTTGTTTGTCAATGGAAATTGTTTATTTCCTTTTATTAACATTTGGTTGTAATTGGATATTAGTGACTTGGTTTTCAACCCAAGTCACTCGGTTTATGGAAACTTTTTCATTCTAAAACTTGTCATTATACTCTTCTTGCACTAATAACATAAATTATATCGACTCAAATTGATCATATAAGTATTATGGTGATTGGATCATCATAATAAATGGCTAAGAATTCGATTCTCACTTTGAAAGATCAATTGCTAAGTCAAAATTGAGTTATTGAACTCAAAGTAGGGAGTCTACAAAACCATTTGGCTACACCACTTATAAAGATTGTAATTGACATGAATATGAATTCACTTCTTTAGCTTATAGTTATAGTCTATCTCGAAGCTAAGATATGATGTCTTTACAATGAAGTCTTTAGTAGATCACTTAAGGTCATGTTGTGATACTTCTACCTCCCTCACGAGTACGAGTACAAAATTGTTTGGGGCTCATAAGGCTATCTTTAAAGAAAATATTTGTATTTTTTCTAAAGATAGAGTGGGAGAAACTAAGCCACAACGAAAAAATAGTTAGGAACTAGTGAGAAAACCAAAAGAAAATGTTCTTAGGTTAGACTCAAGACTAGTGAGGAGACTAAAAGAAAGCGTTCTTAGGTGAATCCTTAGACTAGTGACAAGACCAAAAGAAAAGTTCTTAATATAATAAGATTATGATCTATGTAAGTGGAAGCACCTAGAAATTTTAAATTTCAGTTTTCTAACGTAAGAGACTTATGAAACTAAATGGAATCTATGCAAAGAAAATGTTTATTTGAAATTGTCCAATTATAGTTGCATGGATAGACATGTAGACACCTTGCATTGAGTGGGAGATTGTAATAGGACAAGAGAATTGGTGACACACACTTGTCTCGGACAAGTGGGAGATTGTTGGAGTAAATGTCCTCAACAAAACTGCGATCATATAATAAAATCTCGATAATAAGAATACAAAGGGATGATGAATATTATAGTCAACTGGTCAACATAAATCGCTGACGATTGGCTCAATTGAATTTAATGTTACTGTCGTATGACGGTGGTGATCAGTTGATCACTTGAGGTCACACCTAAAGGAAAATCCCCTAATCATGTACATTAGTTAATTGTATAGCGATACAGATTAATTAATCCTTTAATTTGAACAGGTTTAAAGTGAGAATTATATCTTATTAAAATATGATTAGATAAGATTCATTTTAGTAATTTAATTATTATATTACTAAGAATGCATTATGTTTATGAAACATTTGAGATAGGTGAAATTTGTCGATTATAATTACAAACTGTTGTAGATTATATTAACCAAATATGAGATGACCCATTTTATTTACATGTAATTATAAAATGTGACTTAAAATGTTAAGTCTAATTTATTTGTTATGAAATTGCATTTAAATTAGTTAAATGAACATTTATAAGCCTAATTACATGTTACATGTCACATGTCACATATGTGACAAATGACAAATTACAAAAATAAAATGGACACCTATTTTATGTTATAAAAACCGGTTGGGAGGGTATAAGGGTAGGAATTTAGGTCATGATTTGTTGTTCTAATTAAGAATTAAAACAACATGATTACCACCTTAAGTCTAGACTCTACCCTAGTGCATTGTAAAGACAAAAGCATGCTCACCCTCCCCCAGGTGTAAGTGTGACAACCCTCGCGAATGCGGAAATATAAAACAAACGAGCATGTGAAATATATTACGGAAATAGGTAGTTTTAAAAACTTTTATACATGCAAGTTATATAACACGAGGTGTGTCAAAATATTACAAGCTAAGTACGGAAATACAACAAAGAGACGGGGTCTCTTAAAATGTTAGCAAAGAACAAGTGTTTAGCAAAACTAGCTAAATAACGTCTAGAGGTGTTTCATCCAGGGACAACGCCCGCTAGCTCACACCCGAACCCAAAATACCACAAGCAAAAAGCCATCCATGCAAGCAACCTGTTCATTCATGAAAAACATGAACGCCACAATCAGTGGGGAGTAACTTCGGGTTCTCCCAGCCATATCACCTTAAACGTACATATAAGGAAATACAAAAGTGAAATCATGCATATATAGATATCCATGTGAGTTACAATAAGAATAGATAGGCAATTCGATAAATAATGATAAGATCATATGGAAATCAAATCCGAAGCCATCATGTTATTCAAGACACGGGGAAAGACACTATTAGGCAACTGAATACGCTCACTAGGGCTTACATCTCACCGTTAGCGGTATAAGATTGATAAGATTGAGACTCGACAGACAAACCAGTCAAGTCATGCGATGATTACACGAAATTCAACATATTATCATCCATTCACGAACCAAGACAATGACGGTGTCAAATCATGCAATGACCATGAATAATATCATGAAATCACGCATTCAAAGAACGACAACACAAGACGACAACTCTCACGGTAAATGAAACGCACTAGCATCGTGTACATGGCAAGTATGATTAAAAAGCATCCACGGGATCACATTTCCCTGAACTCATATGCGATGCTTACATTTCGCCTATGTAGACTAATTTCCTCCTGGTAGCACGACGATAATAATACGGTCCTAGTCTAAACCTGGCCAGGATCTCGGAATAAACGTGTTCCGATTCGACATGCGATAAACGTTTCGCATCCAAGACTCGGTCTTACAATATATATGCCGAGTACCCCAAATTCGGTAGATCAATTCACGAAATAGGCGGAAAACGAGCTCAAGCCTCATAACATGCGGTACGCTACATGCAAATAACACCACCTCGCAAGTACACAACATTTGACGGCCGGGTCGATCAACGCATAGCGTTCAACTCCCAACAACGTCGTCGTATGCCCACTAACACATGCATTTAAGCAGTAGATACCTCTCCGTTCCGACATTCCAGCCTTACGAACGGGAAGGTAGCCAAGGGAATGAGAATACAAAGCACAAGACAAAATAGTGCTCAAACCGTATCATTTGTAAAAACCGACTCAAAGTGGAAACATACCCAAAAACCGTCACAAAACATGTGATACAAGCGAGTGAAATGTCATATATTCAAAACATGAATTTTATAAGTCATTACGTAACGTTATACGATAAACGGACGATCGGAATTATTATAAATGAAAACCGTAAACAAAAATCACAAAGAACTCCAGCAGGTGCCAGCCGGTCAAGCTGACCGGCTGCCGGTCCACCGGCTCAGGCCACAAGTCAATACGAAAACCAACCTGAAAATGCAGTGTGTCCCAGCCGGTCAGGCTGACCGGCTGCCGGTCAACCGGCTGGGACCAATGGGTCATATGAAAAACAAAGGAAGAAAGGGGGGTCTCAGCCGGTGGTCTGACCGGCTGCCGGTCGACCGGCTGAGCCCAACTTCATATTTCAAAATCACGTAAAACTCCAACAATATATAGCCACTGCCCCAGCCGGTGGTCTGACCGGCTGCCGGTCGACCGGCTGAGGTCAGCAGTACACGAAAATGCCTTGTTTCATCAAAGTCGACTTTTGATAATTATCGACTATCATTCTAATTCATCAATACTCATGTAAATACTCAATAAACAACATCCATCAACAATAATACAAGTCATAAGCTTACTAACTATAATCAAAACATGGTTTCTATCCTAGAAATCACATAAAACACGTAAATGATACCGAGTAACCCTTCACCGTTATCTTTAAGCGTCTTTAATCGATTACTAAGCCTTCCTAGTAGTCTCCACCTACAAATAGGTAATAAAAGATGAATAAAATTCATCTTGAGAAAGACGGAAAGATTGAAAAGCGAGAAAGACGATGATTTTAATATGAATACGGATAGAGGAAGGTAAGGGGAGAAGAATGAGACGAACTTACGCGAATTCTATCAAGGAACGAAGGAGCTAGGATGATTCGAAGATCGAAAATCAAGAGGGAGGCAAGTTTTGATAATTGCTTAAGGAGGAAGAAAGGGTTTTTGGTGTTTGTGTTGAATGAATTAGGTTAAGTGAGGAGTATGAGATATTTAAGTGGAAAAGTCAATTAAAGTCAAAGACGGTTCAAAAGTCAAGAAAAGTCAAAGACGGCTCAAAAGTCAAGAAAAGTCAAAGACGACTTAAAAGTCAAGAAAAGTCAAAGACGACTTAAAATTCAAGAAAAGTCAAAGACGACTTAAAATTCAAGAAAGGTTAAAGACGACTTAAAATTCAAGAAAAGTCAAAGACGACTTAAAAGTCAAGAAAAGTCAAACTCGCCTTAAGACGAGATTCTCATGGAATCTCGCGGAAATTCCAAATACGAACTCGGAAATTCTAAATTCGACTCGGAACATAAAATTCAATATTAAAACTTAAATTTGCTGAAAGGTATCCGTAAAATATTTTCACTAGAAAAATAGGGTACATTTCCGGGTGTTACAATCACCCCTCCTTTTAAAAAGTTTCGTCCTCGAAACTTTCGAATAGAAAACTAAAGTATCAAGGATAAGAATCAGTTTTCAAAATTAATACGAAAACTTTTATAAGGGAAAATATTTATGAAACGAGGTTCATCTCAAAAACGGTTTAAGGAAATTTTTCATAAGAGCGAAACTCTATTTACGGATCACAAGAATGCTCGTCGCGAACGAGAACTCTAATTATCCAAATCAAATTAAAGTCAAAATAGTGAAATCAAAATTCAAAACAAACGTTAGTAAGTGCAGGACTAGTCACCAGACGTCTCCAATAACAAGTCCAAACATCCAACCAAACGCAAAATCAAGGTATAAAAGCAAAAGAAATCTATTTTCTCCAAAACGAGAGTACACAATCCATCTTTAGATTCCTTTGAAAAGTTAAATTAGAAATACGATATGGAAATTTGAAAGTTTTATCAAAGATAAAATCAAATAACAAGACATTACACGTACATAGAGCGACTCGAACTTCAAGTTCACAAATCACGCTAACAAAATATATACAAAACACACAAAAACAAAACAAATCGAACTCTTAGGGATATGAAGAATCACGATGAAGTCGGCACGAAGATCTACAAGAACTCGATAGTACTAACTCTACTGATACTCTAATCCTCAAGAGGATGTAATTTACCCAAGTTACACCTCAACATTTTCAATCATTAGACTTCTACTGAAACATTCCATAATCACGAAACTTCGAGTAACAAATCCCAATTATTCGAATCCAATTAGAATCTACTAAGGTCCATCGGCACGGTAGACTCCACAACTAACAATCCACATGAAAGAGACTTACAATGAAATCCTTTAATCCAATTTACTTCAAACTCATTATCCTAAATTTACAATGAACTTTCTCATCCCCGAAAGTCAAAACACAATCAAAGCATCAAACACAATTATCTAAGATTCAACTAGCCTCATCCAAAGTCTCACGACAAGGGAAAATCCACAATCCATTATCGGTTATAAGGATTCTTTAATACGCCATAACATCCTTAATTCGATCATTACTACGCTCGAAGCCTCAAATATAAATAGTCACATTAGCAAACTATGGAGGTTACTAATCCTCAAGATAAATGGGTTCACCATTCTAACTCTATAATCCATAACAACCGAGCATTCATTATCCAAAGCTTGCAACGAACATTTCTCAATTTCAAACTATGATTCCTTAAGAATAAAAGAGAATTACTAATCCCAAACCGCAAATGACCAATCACTTGGAAATCAAACAACCATTCAAATCATCTATTTCATCTAAAACTCAAAATGAATCGATTTTCATTGATGACAAAACTCCTCAAACTTTGGGTACCAACTCAATTACCCTAAAGCAAAGTCTCTTTTAGAATGCACCAATTAGAGACATCTAATTCCCAAATGATATCCCAAGCAACCGTTATAATACCCAACATCAACAAACTATTATCATGATCAACTCAATTCTCAAAACAACACTACAATACCAAACTCCGAATCTAACATCACCAAGAGAGGATACATTATCACTATTAGAATTCATCCTAGAGCTTAAGTCTTATTTCTCATGATCAAATACAACCTGAACTTTGCTCAATCCAAAGACACATCTTCTAACTAAAGAATTCCAAAATACATTACTCTTACTCTCTGAGCCGTACAAACGGAATATCCAATCCACTAAGGAAAAGATGAAGCGGCAACGAGATAGGAAACGATAAGAAATCTCAAGGAGAACACGAGAATAAAATCAGGCACAAGATTAAAAGAGAGGAACGCGGAAAATAACTAGGGCAAGAAAGAGATAAAGCAGATAGTAGAGTTATGAAGATATCTGAGTATGAAAGAAAGTACGAGCTTGTAATTTCTTAAAGATCAATCTTGACAAAAACATTCAAGAATAGAAATGAAAAGGAATGATGGCACGAGTAAGGGTTTAAGATTTAATCCACAAAGTTTCTCCTTTCAGACTTAGGGTGATATTAAAGCAACTCATCCCAAACAAAGGTCTCTTACAAGGGACCATCGTACCACAATCATCAAAGTAAGATACACCTAGATTTCAAATCGATTACAACCCAATTCATCCATCCTTTCATATCACACGGAATCCGAAATGCGGAATTGCAACTTAAGTATAAGAACACTCCTTTAGCTCAAATATTCAACACAACCTCAAAGGTTTCTTTAACCGAAGGACTAACAAATACTCCCTTATACTCGGTCATTTTCAACTCATATAGCCCACGAGTTCATTATTATCAAAGTACAACATCAAGCCAAACATCATCATTAACATCCCAAGGTATTTCCATCATGGATCACATCATCGAATCTCTCTCATATCTATAATCTTCAAGTAATATGGTTCAACTTACAACGAAACCTTACTACTTCAAACGAGTCTCCGATACCATAAGATAAGATCATACCTTTAAATTCAAGAACTATAGCCAAATGCTTTTCCACCAAGCCTATACTCACAAACCCACAATAGGAAACCACAAGACGTCACTTAACCTCAAAAGTATTTCGCACCTCAAGATATCATTCAAAACTTCTTATTTACACCAATTAGACATATCATAAGCATGGTCTTCAAAACAATACTAAACTTCTAAGTCCAAAAGATTAAATTATTAATGAGTTAAGAAGTCCTAGCCAACTCATTCAACTTACACCATCGAATATCATGAACTATTTACATACAAGTCATGACAAACATTTATACACTAAAATCATCAAACATATTTTACCATACTTTCCTCAAGGATACCAACTCTCACCACCATAGGGTGAAATTAGATCTATACCATTTTCCTCAAATCACAAATTCATTCTAACAAATACTAATATTCCACAAAATTCAAGTCCTTCCGACCAAGTATAATATATATACCACAAACAAATGGGTATGGCATCCACAAAAAATGTTACAAGAGGAGGGTAAGGATACTAATGGTAAGATGGAGGAAACTATCAAGAGTAACTTCCAAGAGGCAA